>JBBDGP010001477.1:0-102500 GCA_037952835.1 Lithobates septentrionalis | reverse complement strand
AACCGCCCCACTCTATACATTTGTGCCAAATAATGAATGCCACATCATTCCCTCTCCTCAATTTTCCCCATTACATTAAGCTCTTTTCAATTTTTATTATCCCATAGAGGAGAGTATTCCATAAGCCCATAGTATTCCAGTAGGGCTTTAGTTGTTTCCCAACTTTTTTCCATTAATTGCATTGTGGGGAACCAAGAAAAAAAGGCCGCCTCCACTGCTTCCACTGTTGTATCATGGCAGGTATTTGACAGTATTATTCCCCTTCCTGCATCTCCTCCTACTGATAAATTACTTACTCACATATACTGCAGTTGTGCGGCTAAATAATAACTCCTCAGATGTGGCAATGCTAGCCCCCCCTTCCTCTTTTGGTAGTTGTAGTTTATGTAGGCGTATTCTAGCCAAGCTTTTTTTCCAGATGAACTCTCTGAAAATACTATTGATTTTGTTAAACCAGTGCTTATGTATCCAAACTGGAGAGTTATGCAGCAGATATAGAATCTGTGGCATCCAGACCATTTTAATTAAACTACAACGTCCAGCTACCGTCAGGGGCAGCAAGGTTACAAGTCTTACATTTCTGCCTCAAATTAATCATGAGTGGCACTATATTGTTAGTTATATACTGTCTGGGATCTTTTGTGATGTAAATTCTCAAATACTTAATTTGGCCCACTACCCTTACTTGGGGCATCTGTTGTGGGAGAGGCCCTCTAAGGGGGGTCTAATGGTAAGAGCACAGATTTTTCCCAACTTATTGATAGCCCCGAAAATTGCCCAAAATCCCTAATAATATTCATTGCTGCGCTCAAGGAGGACTGCTTTTCTCCTAAAAACAGTAGCACATGATCTGCATATAACGCAATTTTTTCTTCTCCTGTTGCCCTCCTAAATTCCTGCACCTGCGGGGAAGACCTAATAGCGATAGCTAGTGGCTCCATTGCAAGGGCGAAGAGCAGGGGCAATAAGGGACACCCCTGTCTCGTCCCCCTCACTGACTGAAACCCCTCAGAGCACTCGCCATTTGCTCTCACTTTTGCCCTATGTGTCCTATATAATACTTTAATCCAATTAATAAAAGTAGTAATTAAAACTCTGCCAAAACCCGCCAAAGATAATGCCACTCAAGGCTATCAAAAGCCTTAACCCAGACAATGGACAAAATGGCCCTTGACCCTTCATTTATTATCGGTATCTGAAGATTTAGGTATACCGGCCTTATATTCACGCTTGTGGATCTGTCTGGTATGAACCCAGACTGATCTGGATGTATAAGCTTTTGAATGACTTTATTTAGCCTTACTGCCAGCACCTTTGCTAAGATTTTTACATTCGTACATAATAGGGATATTGGTCTATCTGAGGCTACTCAAAGTGGATCTTTCCGTTCCTTTGGCAGAACGATGATTGTTGCTTCTGTCATAGAGGAGGGCAGTCTACCTTCCCTGGCCGCCCAGTTTAATACTTCCAACAGCTTTGGAAGCAATATGTGTAGATTTCTGTTGATAAGCCGCCTGGCCCTGGAGATTTCTGGTTTGCCATAACTGCTGTTGCAATTTTGTAGTTCTTCTAGAGTTATGGGGGCCTCAAGTCCCTCTCTGTCTTCCCTTGAGAGTTGTGGAATCCTCAACCCCCTAAAGAAATTCCACATCTCCCCCTCTACCCCTCTACATTTTCTTGTCAGGTACTATATAGTCCCTCATAGTAATCTTTAAATGTATTTACTATTTCTGTAATATAGAGATTCTACCCCCCTCCCTGTCATAATAGCAGATATGACAGGAGATGGTGAAATTGCTCTAATTATGAGGGCCAGCTTATGTCCCACATGCTCTCCCTCCCCAAAGGAACATTGTTTTTGAAATGACCGCTTATTTTCTGCTTTCATCAGGGCCAGTTTTTTTATATTCTTTTTGTTTCTCTGACCATTCCCTAAACCTGTCAGAGGAAGGCTCCTTCATATAGCATTCTTCTGCAACTCTTACCCTCTCCCCAGCAGAGGTCTCCAATTCCTTTGTTCCTTTCTTTATTTTTGATATTTGTTGTAGCAGTATTCCCTGAAGAAATGCTTTTAAGGTGTCCCACACCACCCCTAGTGGGGCTGTCCCTGCATTTACTTCTTTGAACTCTTAGAGAATTCAATATATGTTTCACTTTAAGCATTACTAAAATTGCAGCTTCTCACCAAATGGAATGGCATCCAAACGTTAGTAATTTTCATTGAACGTGCCTCAAACTGAACCCAGGTACGTTCCTCTCCTCATTATCCACAATCTTAAATTAAGGGAGATGTTTAATTTGAAATTTTAGAATGTGGATAGGGACATTATGGGGAAGTCAATAAAGCCTTTATGACACATTTCTGGTAGTAGTTTACTTTAGAACTACATGCACCTTATTCAGATAAGCCATTGCACCAGTTTTGGTAACATTACCAACACAGAAATAAGTATGACCTTTCTCTGTGGCAGCGATAAATAATAAATAAATAATTAATTAAATAAATAACAGGTACAAGTAATTAAACAGGTAACAGGTGGAGGCCAGCTTCATCACAACATCTCCTGACAACAGGTAATTAAATAAATAATTTCCGCCAGTTTGCAGATTAAAAAAGGTTTCCTTACTCATTCATAGTCAATACAATAGAAATAAAATATAGTAAAATACTGCGCCCACCCCAAATGTGAGCAGCCAACACAACAATAAGACTGATTGTGAACAAATGTGTAAATAAAAAGTGTGGCCTGAAAGTAAGTGAACATAGCGAACCTTAAAAAAGGGGCTATGTAATCAAAAGATATAGTGATCCATCTCTCATAGCGAAGAGCACAACAAATAAGAATCACACCGTGAGAAATGTGAATGACCTCATGCGATAGTGAGTCGCAAGGAAGTCGCAACACTATAATAAAAATGATTAACAAAAGTGATATGATATAGTGACTGGATAGAAACACAGTATCATATACAAATGCTCAATGAAATAAACTTATATGTGACTTAAATTATATATCAAAACATTAATGTGGTAACATGGAATTTGCAATAATAGTGACCCGTTAATGAAAACACACTATCATATATAGATGAGAAACAAACCCATGTGTAACCATAGGCATGTAATAAAAAGATAAACACAATACTAATACCAAATGTGAGTGAGAGCAAACATGTGATAGTCCATGAGGCATCAAAGGTAAACAGTAACGAGTGAAAACACACTGTTGCTACAGATGTCTGATAGTCTCTTAGGTAGATGTGTTGAACAGTGGATAGATACACCCGGAAGTGCCTTCACCTTCGAAGAATGGGGGAGAGAAAAAGGTACTCTTACCTGAAGTAGTGGACCCAGCTCACCATACGGTGGTGGATCTGTCAGGCATGGAACCGGAGACGTGGAGTCAGGTTCCCAGGATGAACCATACTATCCCCTCCTCTGTAGGCCGATGGAAATCCAAAACGCCAGTGATTGTGGAGATAGATAAAACTCCCCAACAGTAGGCAATGGTACAAAGAAAAATTCCTACGAGCCAAAATGAACCTAGTGCTAAAAGTAAGCACCACACAGCTGCATACATGAATCACGCCTTGTAATGCGTGTGAAATATTAAATAAATAAATAAATAAATAAATATGATGCGCTAGAGTGTGCTATCCGTGCCCTAATCCTGGCACACAGAGATACAGTGCATATACAACAGAGTATAAAATAATTTAACCCCAATATGTGCTATATCCCCCAAGATAAACAAACTTAATGTGCACAAATAAACGGTGCAGTGAGCATGTGAAATGGTAATATCAACAAAAATGCTCCAAAATGAATTAGTGCAAAGCAGGTGCTAAAAGTGCAATAAACAAATAAATAATAAAAAATGTAACATTAATTCATAAATGATTCATATACAGTATGCAAACAAAAGTTGAAAAATTACATGTGCCAGCCAAAAAGTGCAGAGTGTCACACAATACATATACTTAATCGTCCATCACAAAATAGACATATATTAAATACAAAAGTCCTTAATGAAAGTGATGACAACTGTGCTTCAGTGATGATGTTTTCAAACGTGCTGCGATTCCGTGTGCCACATATGCGATGGTGAAACAAAAGGTGACCCCCCCAAGGTAAAGCGCTCAGCTTAGGGAATGTGAAGTCGCTAGACAGAGTCAGGAAACCCTTTTGAGCCACCCAGGGCTCAGTATGGATCACAGGAAAACAGGCTCCAGCATAGGCTCAAATCATAGGCAAAAAGAGAAAGGAACCATATGGTGTGATAACGTTTAAAAAGTGTTTATTAACAAGGTCAGATAAAAAACTCTCCCCCAGAAGGGGGTACTCACATTTTGAGGGTGCGTCAGTGCACCACTCAGAAGAGGCATATAACCTGAATAAAACAATAGGTAATGAATGTAGCAGTGAGGTTATGGAGACCGTCCCAGCACAGACAGCTGCTGCTGCCTAACACTCCGTCCTGGCCCCTCCCGTACGCGTCTTCGACACAGGGCATACGTGTCATCATCAGGGGGAATGTGATTGGACGGTAATTGTGTCAGTCAAATATATATAGTGTGCCGGCGGCCATCTTGCCATAGACCGTGGACACTCTAGTGCTGGATATGAATGAAAACAATGATAATGCTCGAAAATAACATGTAGCTAATCAAACTACATCGATATGTGTGTGTGATGAATCTCATTACTCCTCTAACACACTAGGAAAGAGTGTAATACATATAAAAGCAGATAGGGAGTGAATGGACATTAAACCATATCACTTCGTAAATATATGGTGTGTCGGCGGCCATCTTGCCGTAGACCGCGGACACTCTAGTGCTGAATATAAATGAAACAATAATGATGCTCGAAGGTAAAGATATAACTACTCATATTCCATAAGTCTATGTGTGATGTGTGTGTATGTATGTGTGATGTGAAGGAAAAAAATATATATATATATATTTAAAGCAACCTATATAATACTAATGCAGATCGGAGGTTAGCGGACATATCACCATATCGCTCACTGAAACATATACCATAATATGCAACAAAAGGATACAGCATATCAATAATATAAATCATGCTAATTATCACTAATGTATCCATCAAATAAAAGCTTATTAAACAACATAATATGTCTGCCAATGACATAATATAGTTAAATGAAGTAATGACCCAATATCTAAATAATCTGAGGTAATAATACAAAATATATGGAACCCCACATCCATATTGAATTTAAATACACCCCAAAATAGACAATATATAAATTAATAATAAATAATACAAAATAAAAAATAAAATATTAAAAATTAAATAAAAAATAAAAAATTAATTAGGCAATGGTAAACACAGCTCTCCAAAAACGTCTCCTCCAGATGCAGGCATTATATTCAAGGCATAAAAAAGAGAAAAAGCCTCCACATAGCGTAAATTCAAATGATGGAATTTATTAAAGTAAAAAATATCCAAACGAATGAATATCAAATAAAAACAGTCCAATTGAACAATAAAAACAGCACAGTATGAGGTGGCTTGGGCCAGCGTATTAACCCAATACAATAGAAATAGCCTTTAAGCCTGACTTTGTGTTGTCCAAACTGTAGAGCAGATTTAAGGCAGCTCATGTACTCCTTGGATTAGGCACCAGAACTCCCTGCAATGTCCAAGGATTGTACCCAAGTCTTTCAGACACATTTTAGCAAATGATGTTTCACTCCTAGTGTCCTAATCCAGGTAGTCACCTCCATGTACCTCTCCTGTACCTCTTCTCTTGTATATACTCTCCAGCAGGACACTCCAGGCCACATTCTTGGGTCCCTGTATAGCACACCCCTCTCAGACAGCAGGCCTGGTAGGAATTAAAGAGAGTTCCAGCAACATACCCTCCCCAGGCTATGGAGAAGGAGAAAACTTTCCAAGGTCACCCTAAATACTTATATCCTTCTCCAGCTTGCACCATTGGCAATAATTGTAATATTGGTTGGCCAGGGAAACCTACATATCCATAACTCAAAATGATTGTGTTTTCTCACACCATTGTCATGAACACTCCCCAACAGCAGGCAGAAGAAAACAATACGATTGAGTAGGAAAGGAAAGCAAACTACCAACTAGAATGAAGCTGAATCCAGTATACCTACAACACTAAATTTAAGTTAGGGACACTACTGCTTAGGGCATTTTGTTTTTCAGTTTATACAATGCTGCAATATATACAGATAGTGGTTGTACACAGACTGTTGCATTGGGATAATTTATGTTTGGAGGTGTCTTCACACGCATTCCAAAACTTCAAAGACTGATATTAGGATGTTACATTAAGTGCATTTGTTTGACAGCATCAGACAGTTGTAGAATAGAATTTCTGATATCGTAAAAGAATTACATCAACAAGACCCCTTTCACACTGTGGCAGTTTTCAGGCATTTTAGCACTAAAAATAGCACCTGAAAACTGTCTCTCATGCCTCATCAGTGTGAAAGCCCAAGTGCTTTCACACTGGGGCAGTGTGCTTGTGGGACAGGAAAAAAAGTCCTGCAAGCAGCATCTTTGGGACAGTGTAGGAGGGCTGTATACAGTCCTCCTACACCGTTCCTGCCTATTGGAATGGGTAGAACCTCCGAAGCCCCACAACACGGGCCTTCTTTGGCCACTAGCGAGGGTTAAAAGCACCCCGCTAGTGTCCAAAAAGCGCCACTAAAACAGTGGTAAAGTGCAGCTAGTACTAGCGGCACTTTATCACTAATTGACCCGCAGTCCCAGTGTGAAAGGGGTCTAAGTGGAACAATGTTTTACCAAAGAAGTCTGGCTGCAACACGAGATTAAAATATTACATTATTCATATTCAACAGATTGTTTTTGTTTTTATCATCTTTACGTCTAGGCCTCTCCTGCTGTGCATGCACACTGCTCTCCTTGTTAACAACATTTCAAATGACAGCAAAATTATTTTAAGCACTTGACCATCTATTATACACTTTCTGGATGAATCCTCTACTTATAAAGCTGATACAAACATGAAGGTCTTATCAATACCCATGTTTAAAAAAAAAAGTGTTTTTTTTAGCAAATCACATTATATGAAAATCAGTTATGCCGCGTACACACGGTCGTACTTTTCGTCTACAAAAGTCCAACGGACGCTGACGGACTAAAGCTGGCTGGTAATCCGATCGTGTGTGGGCTTCTCCGGACTTTCAACGTACTTTTTTAGCCTCAAATCCGACGTACTTTAGATTTGAAACATGCTTTAAAACTTTACGACGGACTCGAGTCTGGTCGAAAAATCCGCTCGTCTGTATGCTAGTCCGACGGACAAAAACCCACGCTAGGGCAGCTATTGGCTACTGGCTATGAACTTCCTTATTTTAGTCCGGTGTACGTCATCACGTAAGAATTCGACTGACTTTTGTGTGATCGTGTGTAGGCAAGTCTGTTCGTTAGAAAGTATGCCGCAAGTCCGTCGAAAGTCTGCCGGAAGTCTGTCGGAAGTCTGTCGAACAGGCTGTCTGACTTTTGTAGACGAAAAGTATGACCGTGTGTACGCGGCATTAGAAGCACTTCAACAATACTTATTTCAGAATTCAGGCAAGTTTTTTTCTAAATGTACACTAAGCCATGCATGAACAGTTCAGTGTACAATACCAGCATCTGCTGGGTTCTAGGATGAATTAACTCGCATTAACATTATCTCTGGTAAGCCAATCAAGTTGGCACAAAATGATGAACCTTGATCAAGTCTGAGCAAAGAAGGAGCAATGAAGAAGGCTGAGGCTGTCACAGAGCTGGATGGGGGTGTTTTGGTAGATGTTAGAATATTATTCCAAATTCATAATTTGGCACTTATAGGTGTTATATTATATTCATGCCAAGCTTGCAAAATATATTTGGATTAATGATTAATCATTAGGGATGATCCGAACACCCCCCCCCCCCCCCCCGATTTGCAGCAGAACATGCGAACAGGCCAAAAATTTGTTTGAACACGCAAACACCGGTAAGGTCTAGGGGACACGAATGTGAAAAATCAAAAGTAAAATAAAATAAAGGCTTATATGCAAGTTATTGCCATAAAAAGTGTTTGGGGACCTGGGTCCTGCCCCAGAAGACATGTATCAATGCAAAAAAAAAGTTTTAAAAACTGAAGTTTTTCCGGGAGCAGTGATTTTAATAATGCTTAACCCCTTCAGATCCGCGCTATAGCCGAATGACGGCTACAGCGCAGACCTACTTTGCCGGGAAGCTGTCAAAAGACGTCCTCCCCTTTGCACGCTGCCCGCAGGCCCCCTGCAGGGCGCACGCGGTGCACGCTGTGATCACCCAGTCAATGAGACTCGGGTGATCACAGATCGGAGAAAGGGATTGATCCCGGCCCCTTACCACATGATCAGCTGTCAGCCAATGACAGCTGATCATGTGATGCAAACAGAAGATCGGTAATTGTTTTTTTTTTTTTCTCCTCACGCTGACAGCCCACCAGTGCATAACAGTGCCAACAATCAGTACCACCTATCAATGCCCACGAGTGACACCTATCAATGCCCACCAGTGGTGCCAATCAGTGCCTCATTAGTGCCACCTAGCAGTGCTGCCTATCAGTGTCCCCTACCAGTGCCGATCAGTGCCCATCACTGCCACTCATCAGTGCCCATCACTGCCACTCATCAGTGCCCATCAGTGCCACCTATCAGTGCCACCTATTAGTGCCCTTCAATGCCGTGCATCATTGCCCTTCAGTGCCGCCCATCAGTGCCACCCATCAGTGCCACCTCTCAGTGCCCATCAAAGCCACCTCATCAGTGCCCACCAGTGCCGCCTATTAGTGCCCATCAGTGCCACCTTATCAGTGCCATCAATGCAGCCTATTGGTGCCCATCAGTGCAGCCTATCTGTGCCCATCAGTGCAGCCTCATCAGTGTGCATCGATAAAGGAGAATAGGTACTTGTTTGCAAAATGTATTAACAAAATATAAAATGGTTTTGTATTTTTGTTTTTTAAATTTCTGTTGTTTTAAAATTTTTTAACAAAAAATAAATAATCCAGAGGTGATCAAATACCACCAAAAGAAAGCTCTATTTGTGGGGAAAAAAATGATAACAATTTCATTTGGGTAGAGTGCTGTATGACTGCGCAATTGTCGTTCAAAGAGTAACTAGAAGCTGAAAGCTAAAAATTGGTCTGGGCGGGAGGGGGGTTTAGGTGCCCAGTAAGCTAGTGGTTAAAGTGAAACAATAAAAATTAAATATTCTTTTAAATATCGTGCCTGGGGGTGTCCTTAGTATGCATGTAAAGTAGCGCATCTTTCCCATGTTTATAACAGTGCCACAGCAAAATGACATTTCTAAAGTAAAAAATTTATTGTAACCACTTCAACCCCGGAATGATTTAACCCCTTTCTGACCAAGCTCTTTTTTGCAATACAGCACTGCATTGCTTTAACTGACAATTGCGCGGCCGTGCGATGTTGTAAAAAAAAATTGATGTCCTTTTTCCCACAAATAGAGCTTTCTTTTGGTGGTATTTGATCACCTCTGCAGTTTTTATTTTTTGTGCTATAAACAAAAAAGAGCGTCAATTTTGAAAACAAAGCAATATTTTTTACTTTTTGCTATAATAAATATCCACAAAAAAATATATAAAAAAACAAATTTCTTCCTCAGTTTAGGCCAATATGTATTCTTCTACATATTTTTGGTAAAAAAAAAAAATCGCAATAAGCGTATATATTTATTGGTTTACGCAAAAGTTATCGCGTCTACAAAATAGGGGAAAGATTTATGGCATTTTTATTATTCAATTTTTTTTTATTAGTAATGACGGCGATCTGCAATTTTTATTGCGACTGCAAAATTGCGGCGGACAGATCTGACACTTTTGACACTATTTTGGGTCCATTGGCATTCATACAGTGATCAGTGCTATAAAAATGCACTGATTACTGTGTAAATGTCACTGGAAGGGGTTAAACACTAGGGGGCAATCAAGGGGTTAACTGTGTTCCCTCAGCGTTTTCTAACTGTAGGGGGGATGGGCTCACTAGAACATAACATAGGTCACTGCTCCGGATAACAGGGAGCAGTAAATCCCTGTCATGCTGCTAGGCAGAACAGGGAAATGCCTTATTTACATAGGCATCTCCCCATTTTGCCTCTCCGCGACATGATTGCAAGCCACCGGCGGACATTGAAACCGCGGGACCTGCAGGCAAGCTCCCGCGATGCGCGCACGCTGTCGACAGCGTGTGTGTGCCCAATAGCTGCTAATGACAGAGTGATGTACGGGTATGTGGTTTTGCGCACCCGTGCCACTTTGCCAACGTGTATCGGCGTGAGCCAGTCAGCAAGTGGTTAAACCTGATCACGGCTGTAATGTATTGTCAGATTCTGGCAATATGGATAAAAATACTAAAAACACCAAAAAAATATGGCGTGGATTTCACCCACAAAACCCATACCAAGCCCTTCAGGTCTGGTATGATTATTAAGGGGAATCCCGCACCCAATTTTTGTTAAAAATGGTGTGAGTGTCCCTCAGGCCCCCAGGTACTATATACTCTGAACAGCAGTATATATACTATACGGCCTGTCCTATATACTCTGCAGAAAATTCGGCCTTAGGTGTTGGTGGTACCATAACACTGTAAGCCCTCACAGTTACTCTTGTTGGGCACAGGAACAGGCCCTGCTGTGAAATATTATATCAAACATTGTAATTACATGCCCCTGTTAAACAGGGGCAGAAAAATTGGACCTTTGGTTTTGATGGGGTGGTGCCACAACACTGTAAGAGGGCGTACACACGGTCGGACTTTGTTCGGAAATTCCGACAACAAAATCCATGGATTTTTTTCGACGGATATTGGCTCAAACTTGTCTTGCATACACACGGTCACACAAAGTTGTCGGAAAATCCGATCGTTCTAAAACACGTACGTCGGGACTATAAACGGGGCAGTGGCCAAGAGCTTTCATCTCTTTATTTATTCTGAGCATGCGTGGCACTTTGTCCATCGGATTTGTGTACACACGATCGGAATTTCCGACAACGGATTTTGTTGTCGGAAAATTTTATCTCCTGCTCTCCAACTTTGTGTGTCGGAAAATCCGATGGAAAATGTCCGATGGAGCCCACACACGGTCGGAATTTCCGACAACACGCTCCGATCGGACATTTTCCATCGGAAAATCCAACCGTGTGTACGGGGCATTAGCCCTCACAGATACTCCTGTTGTGCGCAGGAACTGGCCCTGCTGTGAAATACTATATCAAAACTTGAAATTATATGCCCCTGTTAAACAGGAGCAGAAAAATTGGACCTTGAGTGGTGGTGGTAGTGCCACAACACTGTAAGCCCTCACAGATACTCCTGTTGTGCGCAGGAACTGGCCCTGCTGTGAAATATTATATCAAAACTTAAAATTACATGCCCCTGTTAAACAGGAGCAGAAAAATTGGACCTTGGGTGGTGGTGGTAGTGCCACAACACTGTAAACCCTCATATTTACTCTTGTTGGGCGCAGGAATGGGCCCTGCGTTGAAATATTATATCAAAAACTGTAATTGCATGACCCTGTTAAACAGGGGCAGAAAAATTGGGCCTTGGGTGGTGGTGGTGGTGCCCTAAACTAAAAATATTGTTGGAAGCTAGCATCATCAAGATTGAGGAGGAATAGAATAGTCAGCATAGGCAGTCTTCAAGGGATCCAACATCCATAGAAAATTCAATCAGTTACATCAGCATCAGGTGCTTGACAGCTGCTGATCCAAGACTGATTTATTTTTATGAATGTGAGCCTATCAATGGAGTCTGTGGACAGGCGCACTCTTTGATCCATTACAAAGCCTACAGCAGCACTGAATGTGCATTCAGAAAGCACGCTGAATGCAGGACAGGCCAGTAGCTCAATTGCATATTGAGCAAGTTCTGGCCCATGGTTCATCCTCAAGACCCAGTAACCCAGTGGTTGCTCTGTTGGAAAGGTCTCCAAGTCTGCTCTTGCCCCTAGATATTCCTGCACCATGTAATGAAGACGCTGGCGATGGTTGCTTGAACCGATCAGACCTTGGCGCTGAGTAGGGATGAGCCGAACACCCCCCTGTTCGGTTCGCACCAGAACATGCGAACAGGAAAAAAATTCGTTCGAACACGCGAACACCGTTAAAGTCTATGGGACACGAACATGAATAATCAAAAGTGCTAATTTTAAAGGCTAATATGCAAGTTATTGTCAATAAAAGTGTTTGGGGACCTGGGTCCTGCCCCAGGGGACATGGATCAATGCAAAAAAAAGTTTTAAAAACGGCCGTTTTTTCAGGAGCAGTGATTTTAATAATGCTTAAAGTCAAACAATAAAAGTGTAATATCCCTTTAAATTTCATACCTGGGGGGTGTCTATAGTATGCCTGTAAAGGGGCGCATGTTTCCCGTGTTTAGAACAGTCTGACAGCAAAATGACATTTTGAAGGAAAAAACTCATTTAAAACTACCGCGGCTATTGCATTGCCGACAATACA
This sequence comes from Lithobates septentrionalis, assembly GCA_037952835.1. Classification (NCBI taxonomy): domain Eukaryota; kingdom Metazoa; phylum Chordata; class Amphibia; order Anura; family Ranidae; genus Lithobates; species Lithobates septentrionalis. The sequence goes on along the minus strand of JBBDGP010001477.1, from coordinate 89,976 downwards.
CATAGAAGTTCATTGATAAAAACGGCATGGGAATTCCCCACAGGGCAACCCCGAACCAAAATTAAAAAAAAAAAATGATGTGGGAGTCCCCCTAAATTCCATACAAGGCCCTTCAGGTCTGGTATGGATATTAAGGGGAACCCCAGCCAAAATGTAAAAAAAAAATTGACGTGGGGTTCCCCCTAAATTCCATACCAGACCCTTCAGGTCTGGTATGGATTTTAAGGGGAACCCCGCGCCCAAAAAAAAAAAAAAAACGGCGTGGGGTCCCCCTAAAAATCCATACCAGACCCTTATCCGAGCACGCAACCTGGCAGGCCGCAGGAAAAGAGGGGGGGACGAGAGTGCGGCCCCCCCCCCCTCCTGAACCATACCAGGCCACATGCCCTCAACATTGGGAGGGTGCTTTGGGGTAGCCCCCCAAAGCACCTTGTCCCCATGTTGATGAAGACAAGGGCCTCATCCCCACAACCGTGGCCGGTGGTTGTGGGGGTCTGCGGGCGGGGGGCTTATCGGAATCTGGAAGCCCCCTTTAACAAGGGGACCCCCAGATCCCGCCCCCCCCCCCTGTGTGAAATGGTAAGGGGGTACTTACCCCTACCATTTCACTAAAAAACTGTCAAAAATGTTAAAAATGACAAGAGACAGTTTTTGACAATTCCTTTATTTAAATGCTTCTTCTTTCTTCCTTCATCTTCTTCTTCTTCTGGTTCTTCTGGCTCTTCTGGTTCTTCCTCCGGCGTTCTCGTCCAGCATCTCCTCCGCGGCGTCTTCTATCTTCTTCTCCTCGGGCCGCTCCGCACCCATGGCATGAGGGGGGAGGCTCCCGCTCTTCTCTTCATCTTCTTCTTCATCTTCTTCTTCTTCTTCTTCTTCTTCTCTTCTTCATTTCTTCTTCCTTCTTCATTTCTTCTGCGGGCCGCTCCGCATCCATGCATGGAGGGAGGCTCCCGCTGTGTGACGGCGTCTCTTCGTCTGACGGTTCTTAAATAACGGGGGGCGGGGCCACCCGGTGACCCCGCCCCCCTCTGACGCACGGGACATGACGGGACTTCCCTGTGGCATTCCCCGTGACGTCACAGGGAAGTCCCGTCAATTCACCGTGCGTCAGAGGGGGGCGGGGTCACCGGATGGCCTGCCAGGTTGCGTGCTCGGATAAGGGTCTGGTATGGATTTTTAGGGGGACCCCACGCCGTTTTTTTTTTTTTTTTTTTTGGCGCGGGGTTCCCCTTAAAATCCATACCAGACCTGAAGGGTCTGGTATGGAATTTAGGGGGAACCCCACGTCAATTTTTTTTTTAAATTTTGGCTGGGGTTCCCCTTAATATCCATACCAGACCTGAAGGGCCTTGTATGGAATTTAGGGGGACCCCCACATCATTTTTTTTTTATTATTTTGGTTCGGGGTTGCCCTGTGGGGAATTCCCATGCCGTTTTTATCAATGAACTTCTATGTGTATTGTCGGCAATGCAATAGCCGCGGGTAGTTTTAAATGAGTTTTTTCCTTCGAAATGTCATTTTGCTGTCAGACTGTTCTAAACACAGGAAACATGCGCCCCTTTACAGGCATACTATAGACACCCCCCAGGTACGAAATTTAAAGGGATATTACACTTTTATTGTTTGACTTTAAGCATTAATAAAATCACTGCTCCTGAAAAAACGTCCGTTTTTAAAACTTTTTTTTGCATTGATCCATGTCCCCTGGGGCAGGACCCAGGTCCCCAAACACTTTTTATGACAATAACTTGCATATAAGCCTTTAAAATTAGCACTTTTGATTTCTCCCATAGACTTTTAAAGGGTGTTCCGCGGCATTCGAATTTGCCGCGAACACCCCAAATTGTTCGCTGTTCGGCGAACTTGCGAACAGCCAATGTTCGAGTAGAACATGAGTTCGACTCAAACTCGAAGCTCATCCCTAGCGCTGAGGACTGAAACATTTTTTAACCACTTCCATACAGGGCATTTTCACCCCCTTCCTGCCCAAGCCAATTTTTAGCTTTCAGCGCTGTCGCACTTTGAATAACAATTGCGCGGTCATACAACATTGTACACAAATGAAATTTTTATCATTTTTTTCCTCACTAATAGAGCTTTCTTTTGGTGGTATTTGATCACCTCTGCGGTTTTTATTTCTTGCGCAAAACACAAGTGACAAGTTTGAAAAAAACACATTATTTTTTACTTTTTGCTATAATAAATATCCAATTTTTTTTTAAACAAATTTTTTCCTCAGTTTAGGCCGATATGTATTCTTCTACATATTTTTGGTAAAAAATATCGCAATAAGCGTATATTTATTGGTTTGCGCAAAAGTTATAGCGTCTACAAAATAAGGGGATAGATTTTTATTATTATTTTTTTTTACTAATAATGGCGGCAATCTGCGTTTTTTATCAGGACTGCGATATTACGGCGGACATATCGGACACTTTTGGCACATTTTTGGGACCATTCACATTTATACAGCGATCCATGCTATAAAAATGCATTGATTACTATATAAATGTGACTGGCAATGAAGGGGTTAACCAGGAGGGGGCGCTCTAGGCTTAATCGTGTTGCTAGGGAGTGATTCTAACTGTGGGGGGAGGGGACTCACAAGGGGAGGAGACCGATCGGTGTTCCTCTGTACAAGGAACACACCATCGGTCTCCTCCCATCTGACAGGACGTGGATCTGTGTGTTTACACACACAGATCCACGGTCCTGCTCAGTTACCGGGCAATCGCGGGTGCCCGGCGGACATCGCGGCCGCCGGGCACGCGCACCAGGACCTGAGTGACGCGGTGGGCGCGCACCCCCTGGGGGACCTGGAAGGGCCGCCATCAGGATAACAGCTGTACCGTCCCACCGTCATATGACGGTGGGCGGGCAGCAAGTGGTTAAAGGCATCATCAGCCGGCCACCTTCTCCACCGCTCTTCCTCTGACTGAAAGAAGCCTCAGCAACATGTTGTCCAGCACCAGAAAATGGTAACCTCCCAGGGTCTGGAAATGCATTGCACAAATCTTTCTTCAAGGCCCCCTGAAGATGTTTCATCCTCTGCTCCCTCTGCGAAGGCAGCATGAGTACTGCAACCTTACCCTTGTAACGTGGATCAAGAAGGGTTGCCAGCCAGTAATGATTCTTCTCCTTGATACCATGAATCTTAGGGTCCTTTCGCAGGCTTTGCAGATTTAGGGAGGCCATGCAGATTAAGTTTGCAGAGGCATTCAATTCTGAGTCCTCTGGGTCACTAAGGATCACATGATTCGTAACTACCTCCTCCCAGCCACGGACAACTCCTTGGGTTTCTGGGGACTGAAAACCATCCCTTGAAGTTTGCTGCTGAGTGTTATCCTCTACATCCATGCTGACACAATCCTCCTCTTCTTCCTGTGTGTTTGACGGGTCTGCAGGAATGCTATCTCGATAAAAGGGGCCTTGAGAGGTAAGGAAGTCCAACTCTTCCTCCCGCTGTTCTGCCTCAAGTTCCCTGTCCATGATTCCACGAACCGTGTGCTCCAGCAGGAAGACTAAAGGGACAGTGTCACTGATGCATGCATTGTCGCTGCTAACCATCCTTATGGCCTCTTCAAATGGTGACAGAACAGTGCATGCATCCTTGATCAGTAGCCAGTGGTGTGGCAAAAAGAAGCCAAGCTCCCCTGACCCTGTCCTGGTGCCATACTCGCACAGGTACTTATTGATGGCCCTCTGCTGTGTGTGCAGCCGCTGTAGCATTGCCAATGATGACTTCCACTTGGTGGGCATGTCACAAATGAGGTGGTTGATGGGCAGGTTGCATTCCCTTTGAATGTCAGCCAGCTGAGCACTGGCATTGTGTGACCGGCGGAAATGACCACAGACTTTTCTGGCCTGCCTCAGGAGATCCTGTAAGCCTGAGTACCTGCTCAAGAACCGCTGCACCATCAAATTTAGGACGCGTGCCAAACAGGGAATATGGGTAAAGTGTCCCTGTCGGAGGGCGGAGAGAAGGTTGGCGTCATTGTCGCATACAACCATTCCTGACTGAAGCTGGTGTGGTATCAACCACCTCTGAGCCTGCCCCTGTGTGGCTCCTGTCCCCTAAGCAGACCGACTCAAGCACCGCATGACATCTTTTAGCCTGACTGCTTGCATAGCCCCTTGAACGCTTACAGAGCACCGCTGGTTCAAAGGACAAATCTGCAGAAGAGGTCATAGAGGAAGAAGAAGAGGAGGGGTGGGGGAGAGAGCTGTGGCAGAATTACCACTAGCATTTTGGAGGCGTGGTGGTGGAACAAGCTCCAACAACACTGAACCCTGTCCTGCATCCTTCCCAGCTGCCAGCAGAGTTACCCAGTGCGCCGTGAAGGAAAGGTAATGCCCCTGCCCATGCCTGCTGGACCATGAGTCAGCTGTAATATAAAACCTTACTGCTGACCGCCCTGTCCAACGAGGCCAAAACATTGCTTTCTACATTCTGGTAGAGAGACGGAATGGCCTTCCGTGAAAAGAAATGGCATTTTGGAACCTGCCACTGAGGTACAGCACATTCTACAAATTCCCGAAAGGGGGCAGAATCTACCAGCTGAAAAGGCAGGCAGTTGCAGTGCTAGCAATTTGGTCAAGCTAGCATTTAGACGCTGAGCATGTGGTTGGCTGGGACCAAATTTCCTTTTACGGTTCAGCAACTGGGTTAGAGAAATTTGCCTGCTAAGATCAGATGGTGGAGTACTGCTAGAAGATTGGCTGCAAGTACTTGGGACACCTATTGCTATACCTTCATTCCTCTCAGTGCAGGTTTTTGAGAGGACTGGAGGTATAGTAGGATTGGAGATTCCAGATGAGGAGAAAGGAGAAGTTTGCCTTTTTCTTTGATGTGGGTCTTTCAAGCATTGTTGCCAATGAACTGCATGGCAGATCATCATATGTCTGGTCAAGCATGTGGTACCCAAGCGGTTGCTGTTCTGGCCACACTTAATCCGCTTAAGACATAGGTTGCAAACAGCAACCGTGTGATCTGCTGCACAAGTGTTGAAAAAGGCCCACACAAAGGAACTTTTAAAAGTCAACGGGGAGTCAACAGCGCCCTGCACCTGCAGAACTCTGCAGTGTGATGCAATAGGGTGGCTGCCCTTAAGCTGCCCCCTAGACGACATCCTGCCTCTTTGGAGTTGTGCCTCCTTCTCCTCCTTTCTTCTCTCAGGCACCCAAGTAGAGTCAGTGACCTCATCATCCCCTCCCTCCTCATCACTGGAGCAATTTTGGCAGTATGCTGCAGCTGGGGGAAAATGACTGCTAGTTTCTTGTCCTTCTTGGGCACCCCTCTCTCTAGGCTTACGTTATTCTCTTCCTCCACCTGCGAACCAACATTATAGCTTTCAAATTGCTGCGCATCCTCCAGCAGCATGTACCCGACACTGTGGTCGAATAATTCTGGGGATTCTTCCATGCATGATGGTGGGGCTACAGAAGGGGTGACTGTGGATAAGGAGTCGGTGGAATAGGCTGCTTTGGCAGCTGCATTGGAAGGCAAACTACTCTGAGCCTGGGTGACAGAGGATGAGGAGGATGAGGACGGCTTTGTTATCAACTCCACCAACTCTTCTGCATGTTGTGGCTCAATAACATGGCCAGCATCAGAAAAAAAAGACAAGCGTGCCCCACGGACTCCTGCAGAGGATGCACCATGTCCACGACCAGCACTGTTGACTGTAGACACAGAAGCTGCTTGCCCTCTTTTAGTGGCCTGTGAGTGTCTGCCTCTCCTTGGTGACCTTCCGGACATGATGTATTTTTTGTTTTGCAAGACCACACTACACTGTATCAGATACTGTGTACACCGCCTGCACTGTATTAGCAACTGTACAATGACTGCGCTGTATTTTATACTGTGTACACCACCAGAAGTGTAGTAGAAACTGTACACACTGTATTAGATACTGTTTAAATCACCTGCAATTTATTAGAAACTGTACTACAGCTGCACTGTATTGTGTACTGTGTACACCAGCAGAAGTACAGTAGAAACTGTACACACTGTATTAGATACTGTGTACACCACCAGAAAAGTAGTGGAAACTGTACTACGGCTGCACTGTATTGTGTACTGTGTACACCACTAGAAGTGCAGTAGAAACTGTACACACTGTATTAGATACTGTGTACACCACCAGAAAAATAGTAGAAACTAAACTACGACTGCACTGTTTTGTGAACGGTGTATACCACCAGAAGTGTAGTAGAAACTGTACACACTGTATTAGATACTGTGTACACCACCATAAAATTAGCAGAAACTGTACACACTGTATTAGATGCACCACCTGTACTGTATTAAAAACTGTACAATGGCTGCATTGTATTTTATACTGTGTACACCACCAGAAGTGTAGTAGAAACTGTACACACTGTATTAGATACTGTGTACTTTTATTATATATATATATATATATATATATATATATATATATATATATATATATATATATATATATATATATATATATGTATATATATATATATAAATATATATATATATATAAATAAGACTGTATACATATTAATACACCGCCTGAAGCGTATTAGAAACAGTACACCACCGAATGCACTGTAGATATAGGCTACACTGGATGCGAACGCCCTATAATGTTCGCTGTACATTGGATGCACTGCATTATGAGGCATTCCGTGGCACTCAAATTTTACGCAACAGCCCTATAATGTTCACTGTTCGGTGAATGGGCGAATACCCGATGTTCATGTCGAACTTATGTTCAACCCGAACATCAAGCTCATCCCTATTAATCATAATAAATACTGTATGAATGAATGGCCGTGATCAATTCATTTGATATGATTCTTCAGCTAAAGCTGAGTATTGCTTGAAGTTTATGGTGTATGTAGCTAGTTTGAGAATGACATATCAGGTATCTTGGTATAGAATATCATGAGAAGCTAAATTAAATACTGTTAAGTTAGTTTAGTGTTGTCTCAGTCATATTATTAAGTATTAGTATATATTTACCTAATGTAGTTAAAGTTGGTAATATGTGATCATATTAGTAGATGTTTGGTTATGACATTACATGATCAGCACATTGCTACAACTATAGAGTGTTACATGTGGGCTTGTCAATCAAACTCCATATATGACTCTCTGAGTTAGTACCTCCTTTTGTATAACAAATTGCAGAAGTTAGCAGAAATGAATGTGTGCCATACAAGGTTCTGAGTTTTTAGGAGATTATGACGTTCACATATAACATATAAAGCCAACACTTTGAGATTGAGAGGGGAACACACACACACACACACAAACAACCTAGAGATGACACAGGCATATTCACACGAAGACCCTTTGACAAGTTGGAACAGCTGAATTCTCCCAGAAGTCTTGGAACATCATTTCCTGCTTCTTCTTGGTTACACGAGACAGCATTGAAGAAAGTCACATGGGAGACACATATGCCTGAGGAGCCATTACTCCAAGCTTGATACATTTTTCATAAGAATTGCTTCCATTGCATATATTTTTACCTACACTGAACTGAATTATTATACGTTTTACATTGTATTTATCATGCCAACTGTGTGACAATAAACTTACACTTTGTTTTAAGTTAGTCTGACTATCAATGCTATTCATCCAGAAAAGCCTATGAGATGCAAGAATATTAGATATTTATAATTTTCTTCAGTAGATAAGTCTGTTTTAATGTGAAAATATGCTGTAAAAGAACACACACCTAGTGGCAAAAACCCTGTGCACTGCAGCAGAGTTTATTCCTGCTTTAATGGGACATTTTGAATTGAGGGGCTACTCCTAATGTATTAAGCAGACCTGCTTTTTATCACAAGGACTATTATAAAGGTGTGGTGGCCAACAAGATGAGCTTTTCTTATTTATTTATTTTTTTATACAAAACGCAATCTTAAAAACATAACTGGTAATGGTACCTGATATAAATCGGATGATAAAAAATATAAGGCACTAATGTCTAAAAGCTGTGTCCAAAAAAAAGTAATAGAGGACAAAACATTAATCATCAGTATTACCTACACTATATTACCCATAGGTTCCCCCGCAGCAAATATTTTCCCCATCACTGACTTACAATGCCCTGCGTTGCACTATGTTACTGTGTGGGGGTGGCCATCTTTACTTTCTTATGTCAGAGCTACCTGATGACTGGTGGCCTGATAACTAGTGGGGGAATAATTAAGTAGTAACAGGAAATTTCCATAACATATGCAAACATAAATATATTTTGTGGTATTGGGGAGATTATACTCATGTGGCAAGTGCTATTTAAATGAGTTGCACAAGTCCAAACTGTATTTTAGGGCATGGCAGCCCACGTTTATTAAATATTTTACTTCCTCTTTATTCCCCTGCAAAGTAAAAGCTTAATGGGCTAGTATGCATCGCATACTAGCCCATTATGTGGCACTTACCTGCAAATGAAGCTCACAATGTCTGCGATGTCCCTGCTGGTGGAAGAATCCATCTTCATCCCTCTTCCTTCCAGGGCCACGGACTCCAGCTCTGTGACTGCCCTAGCTGCGTGACGTCACTCCAGCAAATGCACGTGGGAGCTGCCAGTCACGGCACACACTGGGGAAGAAACGGCACGGAGGGCTGTTTCTTCATTGCACATGCGCCAATGGCATCATCGGCTCACTACAAAGTAAATATCTCCTAAACGGCACACGTTTAGGAGATATTTTAAGTACATATAGGTAAGCCTTATTATAGGCTTACCTACAGTGGGGACGGAAAGTATTCAGACCCCCTTAAATTTTTCACTATTTGTTATATTGCAGCCATTTGCTGAAATCATTTAAGTTCATTTTTTTCCTCAATAATGTACACACAGCACCCCATATTGACAAAAAAATCACAGAATTGTTGACATTTTTGCAGATTTATTAAAAAAGAAAAACTGAAATATCACATGGTCCTAAGTATTCAGACCCTTTGCTGTGACACTCATATATTTAACTCAGGTGCTGTCCATTTCTTCTGATCATAAGATCAGATGGTTCTACACCTTCATTTGAGTCCAGCTGTGTTTGATTATACTGATTGGACTTTATTAGGAAAGCCACACACCTGTCTATATAAGACCTTACAGCTCACAGTGCATGTCAGAGCAAATGAGAATCATGAGGTCAAAGGAACTGTCTGAAGAGCTCAGAGACAGAATTGTGGCAAGGCACAGATCTGGCCAAGGTTACAAAAACATTTCTGCTGCACTTAAGGTTCCTAAGAGTACAGTTGCCTCCATAATCCTTCAAAGGAAGACATTTGGGATGACCAGAACCCTTCCTAAAGCTGGCCGTCCGGCCAAACTGAGCTATCAGGGGAGAATAGCCTTGGTGAGAGAGGTAAAGAAGAACCCAAAGATCATTGTGGCTGAGCTCCAGAGATGCAGTCTGGAGATGGGAGAAAGTTGTTGAAAGTCAACCATCACTGCAGCCCTCCACCAGTCGGGGCTTTATGGCAGAGTGGCCCGACAGAAGCCTCTCCTCAGTGCAAGACACATGAAAGCCCGCATGGAGTTTTCTAAAAAAAACACCTGAAGGACTCCAAGATGGTGAGAAATAAGATTATCTGGTCTGATGAGACCAAGATAGAACTTTTTGGCCTTAATTCTAAGCGGTATGTGTGGAGAAAACCAGGCACTGCTCATCACCTGTTCAATACAGTCCCAACAGTGAAGCATGGTGGTGGCAGCATCATGCTGTGGGGGTGTTTTTCAGCTGCAGGGACAGGACGACTGGTTGCAATCGAGAGAAAGATGAATGTGGCCAAGTACAGGGATATCCTGGATGAAAACCTTCTCCAGAGTGTTCAGAACCTCAGACTGGGCCGAAGGTTTACCTTCCAACAAGACAATGACTCTAAGCACACAGTTAAAATAACAAAGGAGTGGCTTCACAACAACTCTGACTGTTCTTGAATCGCCCAGCAGGAGCCCTGATTTATACCCAATTGAGCATCTCTGGAGAGACCTAAAAATGGCTGTCCACCAATGTTTACCATCCAACCTGACAGAACTGGAGAGGATCTGCAAGGAGGAATGGCAGAGGATCCCCAAATCCAGGTGTGAAAAACTTGCTGCATCTTTCCCAAAAAAACTCATGGCTGTATTAGATCAAAAGGGTGCTTCTACTAAATACTGAGCAAAGGATCTGAATACTTAGGACCACGTGATATTTTAGTTTTTCTTTTTTAATAAATCTGCAAAAATGTCAACAATTCTGTGTTTTTCTGTCAATATGGGGTGCTGTGTGTACATTAATGAGGAAAAAAATGAACTTAAATGATTTTAGCAAATGGCTGCAATATAACAAAGAGTGAAAAATTTAAGGGGATCTGAATACTTTCCATCCCCACTGTATATGTAATAATGTCTCAGCGGGCTTTACAACCACTTTAAATAAAACGTAAATTTCACATATACATTAGTTGCCCATGCAGGGATTTTTCCACATAAATATAAACTATGAAATGAAAATACCAAGACACCTGGCTCCTCCATGGCAGCACCACGTTCTTCTTACTGGCCCTTCTGACTATGATGTCCAGCTCTATTGGTTCTCTTGGCTCTCTTAGCCTATAGTCACATCACCCTGCTACACAGCCCACTCCTAGCTGGATAGGGGTTCTGCTGACACCCTAATGGGTACCTGACTCCTGGAATGAGACCTCCTATCTTTTGGCTACTGGCTGGGGCACCTCTGACTCCTGGGTGAAACCTTCTGTCTACCACAATGGGAGCTGTTTCCAAACTGGGAGCTCTCAGCTATCCTAAAGGCATGAGTATATAATGTGTAAGTGGAAGTGTCCTTCGCGCTATAAGTGAGTAATAGTGAAAATGTGTAAAAATGAACACATAAATAATTGAAAATGATATAAAAAATATATATAGAGAGTCTATGTGTGATGATGTCTAAAAAAGATAGCTGCAAAATCTAAAAGTGTTCACACTACACTTCAATGGGAATGTTAGAAAAGGGTGATCTTGCGCATTCAAATCTATTCACACATAGTGTAAAATGACATATAAGATGACATGAATCATAACTATCGAATAAATGAAATAAATAGTGAATGATCATAGGGATTAATAAATAATCAAAAAACAAGTGCTCAATGATAGTGCAATCAAGGTACAAGTTCATGAAGTATACAGATGACTGGCTGTGTCCTGACCATGCAGGATGATAAGGTGACTTAGTGTGGAAATAAATAAACAGATTGGCTAAAGTTCATACAGGTCCTCATGGAAGATTTTTCCAAAATAACTTTTAGGCTCTCAGAACTCTCACCTCAATGATAATAAAAATAGGCATCATGATAGAATATCTGTTTATCATGTCACTGTATTCTCCAGACCATTCTCATCCGCTCGTCCTGGCTTTATTTCATTCCTCTCCACCATTAATACAGCTCTCTAGCCTGATAAAAAATGTACCTCTGAGGCACAACGGCCCGGTGGGGGAGAGAGGGAGAAAAAGGAAGCCTCCAATAGTGTAGTACGTTAAATAATATAATCATATTTTATTAGGGGGCTTCAGGGTGGTCTCTTACATACAAAACTTTAAAAACAAGCAAGTACAGCTGAAACAGCGTTTAGAGCGCCTCCTTACTAGACTTCCGGTTTATGTCTGCTCTCCGCCACGCCCTACGCGTTACGTCACCGCTCGTGACTTCATCTGGGGAACCAGAATGGTCAGAGAGGTCTGTTTTTTTATATGGTAATACCGGAAGTATTGTAGCGGCCATTTTCTTGTGGTCCGCTGATATATACCAGCGCGGCCATCTTTTAGGTGGAAGATAAATATACATAGCGGCCATTGTTTTGTGGATCGGGCTCTAACTGTCATCAATGATGGTGTATGGCAGTGATGCGAAATATATGTTGGAATTAGAATTTAAAATGTACATTTTTTGTTGAACTCTGTCAACAGGGATGATTTAGAGAGAAGTGAACTAGAGATCTATATATTTAATATGGGCGCATCAGTCGTATACCATGGTACATAAGAAGATGCCCTAGTACATACATATTATCTATAAATAAAATGGGAAAAAACATGGAAAAAACATGGGTAAATAGATCAATAAATGAATATAATAATATAGGTGTATACTTAATAAAATCTGATACATAAAATGGAACTACTATATATATATAAAATATGTATTTTAAAATTATCAATAAAATTCACATAAGACATGAGTGTCATATATGTATAAAACTAGTAAATAAAATCAATAAATATTAAAATAGATTAACAATTGCTAAGAAAACAGTTTAAGTCAAATTCAACATTCATACCTCTAGGGGTTAAAGTATGCATGGTGTGTATCCAATAGGACTAATTGGCTAATAGTCCTTATTTTATGACTGCCTCTCCATGACCCTTTGTATTTTTCTATACCCCAGAATTGAAGATATATGGGATCCTGATTGTGTACTAATGCAAAATGTTTAGATACATTGTGTTTGGGGTTTCCCTTTTTGATGTTTTCAATATGTTCTTTTATTCTAGTTTTGAGGGCTCTCTTGGTTCTCCCTACATATTGGAGTTTGCAGCTACATTGTAACACGTATACTACTCCCTCTGTATGGCATCATATAAAATCACTGATTTTAAACGTCTCTTTTGTAGTAATTGCTATAAAATCTGTTCTTTTGCCCTGGAATTTTTGGGCATGTCTACATGCATAGCAATTCCTGCAGGGAAAAAATCCTTTTGCTGTAAAAAAGGAATAAGGTGCTTTAGGGGGAGGTTCTACCACTGATTTCACTACCATGTCTGATGGTAGGTGCTCTCTTATATATGGATGTTTGGTAGATCTGGTAATATGTTCTTTAAGTCTCTGTCATTCTGAAGAATGTGCCAATGATGTTGGATTATCTTCGATACCTCTTTGTATTGTACATTATAGTCCAGAACTAAACTTGGTGTCTCTTGTTGGGATTTTTTTTAGATTTATTTTCCAACATTTTTGTTCTGTCCATTTCATTGACATATTGAATTTGTTCTTCTATCCATGCGTCCTCATATCCTTTTACCTTAAACCTGGTTCCAATTATTCTAGCTTGTTCTTTGTAATCCTTCTTTTGTACAATTCCTTTTAACTCTGATGAATTGTCCTTTTGGGATATTGTAAAGCCATGGTTTATAATGACAGCTATCTATAGAAAGATAGCTGTTAGCATCCACATTTTTAAAAAAGGTTTTGATGACCAATTTGTCTCCTTCTAGGCAGATCTTTAAATCTGAAAATTCCACTGATTTGGCATCTATATTCCATGACAGGTGTATGTTCTTCTCTTTCACATTCAATTTATTTAAGAACTGTTCAAGTCTCTGTCTATCGCCATTCCAGACTATAATCACATCGTCGATATATCTTTTATATAAAGTGAGTTCTGCTGATGTGTCTCCGTAGATGGACTGATCTTCCCACTGTGCCATAAAGGCATTAGCCACACTTGGTGCAAACTTTGCTCCCATTGCTATGCCGATGGCTTGTTTATAGTATGTTTGATCGTGCCAAAAGTAATTGCATTTCAGGCAAACATCTAAACATTTGATGAGGTATTTTCTCTGTTTGCACATCAGGTTGCTATACTTTCTGAGGAGACACTTTGTTGCTGAGCACGCATCATGGTGCTGGACGATAGTATAAAGTGAGTGTACATCTGCCGTGGCTAGTAATGTTCTTCCTTCTAAGACAGGTAATGTGTCTAAAAGTTGTAGCACGTGTTTTGTGTCTTTCAGATAAGCAGGTGTGTGTTGTACTGCTGTTTGAATGAACTGGCCCAAATACTGTCCCACCCTAGATGTAAGGGAATATATCCCATTAACGATTGGTCCACCCGGTGGGTTGTCTAGTGATTTATGGATTTTTGGAACCGCATAGATGACTGGTATTCTGCACGTTTCTGGTATGAGATACTTTGATTCTTTTTTATTCAATATGTCCTTTTTTGTTCCTAATTTAATCAGATGTTCTAGCTCTCTCTTATATTTGTTGGTGGGATTACCCAACAGTTTAATGTACGTACTCTCATCTTGTAATTGTCTTCTTATTTTATTCTGGTATTGTTCCTTTGACTGTATTACAATTGCTCCTCCCTTATCTGCTGGACGTACTATAATGTCTTTTCTTTCTTTCAAGGATTTAATACCATTCTTGATGTGTATGGGATCTGACACTTTTTTATTTCTAAAGATTCCAGATCTTTTAGTACTAATTTCTTGAACACTTCTATGTGTTGATTATCAGAGACTTGTGGGTTAAACACCGAGTTGTTGCGTAATGTACTGTGTGTAACCATTGTAGTGTTGTTTCTTATCGTATTGGTGGTGTTATAGGGATTAGATAAATACTATGTTTTAACATAAACTTTTCTAATGTATTTAAGTATCCCTATATAGGTATCAAATTTGTTCAAGTTGTTGTCTGGTGCATATTATAGTCCTTTGTCGAGTACCGATAATTCATCAGCTGAAATAGGATGACCACTAAGGTTCACTACATTCTCTCCCACTACTCTCTTTTTCATTTGGATTCTCTTTCCCACTCTGTGACCTCTCTTCATTCTGGAGAGTTTCTTATTCTGTCTTCTTGTGGTCGTCTCCTGGGAGAGGGGTAAGGATCCTGTGTTTGTCTTCGCGGGGAGTGGTCTCTCCTTTCCCTTTCTAAAAAATGACGTTGTGGATTGTATTCATATTCATTCTGGTAGTGTCGTGAGTCATTATAGTGTTGATCTTGATAGTTTCTGATAGGGTCAAATCTATTGTAAGTAGATATCGGTGTTCTATCAGGCCCTCTATACGAATCCTGGGGGTATGTTGGTCTATTGTAGTCTCTCTGATTTCTATCGTTGTTGTGTCCGTTGTTATAAGGTTTTTTTAAATGTTTTTTTAAAAGGTTTTTTCCATTGTTGTCTTGGAGTGCGTTGTCCATAATTGTTGGTGTTGCGTTGTTCATGTTGAGGTGTTCTCATTCCATATTGTGGCCTTGTTTCATTATATGTATCTCTATTATCCCATCTAGGTGGGTTTTGTGCATAGGCCACAGTTGGATCTTGTATTCTGACTTGTCTCTCTGGTGTAGAATATGTGGAGCTAAATGGTGTTGGGTCTGTTTTCTTTTGCCATTTAAAAACTTGTTCTGTTTTGTAATCTTCTATATCACGTTGATATTTCTTCATCTTACGTTGCTGTACTTCTTTTAGTGATAAGGTCTTTATTAAGTTGTGTCGCTAGTTTCTTGAAATCTGAGAACTGAGGAATGAGAACACCTCAACATAAACAACGCAACACCAACAATTATGGACAACGCACTCCAAGACAACAATGGAAAAAACCTTTTAAAAAAACATTTAAAAAACCTTATAACAACGGACACAACAACGATAGAAATCAGAGAGACTACAATAGACCAACATACCCCCAGGATTCGTATAGAGGGCCTGATAGAACACCGATATCTACAATATCTACAATAGATTTGACCCTATCAGAAACTATCAAGATCAACACTATAATGACTCATGGCACTACCAGAATGAATAATTTTCCTCACACATAATTACACACATAGGTTGGACTTGATGGACTTGTGTCTTTTTTCAACCTTACCTACTATGTAACTATGTAACTATGTAATATGAATACAATCCACAACGTCATTTTTTAGAAAGGGAAAGGAGAGACCACTCCCTGCGAAGACAACCACAGGATCCTTACCCCTCTCCCAGGAGATGACCACAAGAAGACAGAATAAGAAACTCTCCAGAATGAAGAGAGGACACAGAGCGGGAAAGAGAATCCAAACGAAAAAGAGTAGTGGGAGAGAATGTAGTGAACCTTAGTGGTCATCCTATTTCAGCTAATGAATTATCGGTACTCGACAAAGGACTAAAATATGCACCAGCCAACAACTTGAACAAATTCGATACCTATATAGGGATACCTAAATACATTAGAAAAGTTAATGTTAAAAAATATTATTTATCTAATCCCTATAACACCACTAGGGTTGTCCCGATACCACTTTTTTAGGACCGAGTACAAGTACCGATACTTTTTTTCAAGTACTCGCCGATACCGATTACCGATACTTTTTTTTTATGTCACGTGACAGTTTTTTTTTTTTTTAACAATGCTTTCTTTTTTTTCGGGGGGGGGGGGGGAGGGGTGAACGGTGTCTGTGTGTTTTTTTTTTTTATTTACAATTTTTATTTTTTACAATAATGATTTTTTTATTCATTTTTGCAATATGTTTTTTTTTTTTTTTTAAATCAACCCTGTTGGGGGGCTTTGGTGAGATATCAGGGGTCTTAACATACCCCTGATATCTCCCCCTTGAGACAGATAAAGAGACCGAGGATAGAGATTTCCCAGCCCCTTTCTCTGCAGCCTCAGCTGCACTGAGAATGAATGGAGAGAAGACAGCGGCTCCTCTCCATTCATAAACTGACACATTGTAATCACAGGAGATTACAATGTTTCAGTTATGTGAATGGACAGAGTCAGTTGACTCTATCCATACACAAAGGAAGGAGGAGGGGGACGGCGGACCGGAGGGGACAGCGGAGAGGCAGAGGAACGGAGGAACGGAACGGAGGGGGACAGAGAAGGAGAGGGGGACGGAGGAACGGAGGAACGGAACGGAGGGGACAGATAAGGAGAGGGGGACAGAGGAACGTAATGAAGGGGACAGCGGAGAGGCAGAGGAACGGAGGAATGGAACGGAGGGGGACAGAGAAGGAGAGGGGGACGGAGGAACGGAACGGAGGGGGACAGATAAGGAGAGGGGGACAGAGGAACGGAACGGAGGGAGACAGAGGAGAGGGGGACAGAGGAACAGAGGGGGCATGGAGGAGGATGCAGTGACAGTCAGCGGTGATCGCGTGGGGAAGTTACAAGCACCGATCACCGCTGTATGTCACTGAAAGCCGCGGGGGGGAATCTTGTAACTCCCCCACACGCCGATCACCGCTGACTGTCATAGTATCAGCGGAAGCATCGGGAGCATTTGCCCGAGTACAAGTACTTGGGCAAATGCTCGGTATCGGTGCCGATACCGATACTAGTATCGGTATCGGGACAACCCTAAACACCACCAATACGATAAGAAACAACACTACAATGGTTACACACAGTACTTTACACAACAACTCGGTGTTTAACCCACAAGTCTCTGATAATCAACACATAGAAGTGTTCAAGAAATTAGTACTAAAAGATCTGGAATCTTTAGAAATAAAAAAAGTGTCGGATCCCATACACATCAAGAATGGTATTAAATCCTTGAAAGAAAGAAAAGACATTATAGTACGTCCAGCAGATAAGGGAGGAGCAATTGTAATACAGTCAAAGGAACAATACCAGAATGAAATAAGAAGACAATTACAAGATGAGAGTACGTACATTAAACTGTTGGGTAATCCCACCAACAAATATAAGAGAGAGCTAGAACATCTGATTAACTTAGGAACAAAAAAGGACATATTGAATAAAAAAGAATCAAAGTATCTCATACCAGAAACGTGCAGAATACCAGTCATCTATACGGTTCCAAAAATCCATAAATCACTAGACAACCCACCGGGTGGACCAATCGTTAATGGGATAGATTCCCTTACATCTAGGGTGGGACAGTATTTGGACCAGTTCATTCAACCAGCAGTACAACACACACCTGCTTATCTGAAAAACACGAAACATGTGCTACAACTTTTAGACACATTACCTGTCTTAGAAGGAAGAACATTACTAGCCACAGCAGATGTAAACTCACTTTATACTATCGTCCAGCACCATGATGCGTGCTCAGCAACAAAGTGTCTCCTCAGAAAGTATAGCAACCTGATGTGCAAACAGAGAAAATACCTCATCAAATGTTTAGATGTTTGCCTGAAATGCAATTACTTTTGGCACGATCAAACATACTATAAACAAGCCATCGGCATAGCAATGGGAGCAAAGTTTGCACCAAGTGTGGCTAATGCCTTTATGGCACAGTGGGAAGATCAGTCCATCTACGGAGACACACCAGCGGAACTCACTTTATATAAAAGATATATCGACGATGTGATTATAGTCTGGAATGGCGATAGACAGAGACTTGAACAGTTCTTAAATAAATTGAATGTGAAAGAGAAGAACATACACCTGTCATGGAATATAGATGCCAAATCAGTGGAATTTTCAGATTTAAAGATGTGCCTAGAAGGAGACAAATTGGTCACCAAAACCTTTTTTAAAAATGTGGATGCTAACAGCTATCTTTCTATAGATAGCTGCTATTATAAACCATGGCTTTACAATATCCCAAAAGGACAATTCATCATAATTAAAAGGAATTGTACAAAAGAAGAAGATTACAAAGAACAAGCTAAATTAATTGGAACCAGGTTTAAGGTAAAAGGATATGAGGATGCATGGATAGAAGAACAAATTCAATATGTCAATGAAATGGACAGAACAAAAATGTTGGAAAATAACCCTAAAAAAATATCCCAACAAGAGACACCAAGTTTAGTTCTGGACTATAATGTACAATACAAAGAGATATCGAAGATAATCCAACATCATTGGCACATTCTTCAGAATGACAGAGACTTAAAGAACATATTACCAGATCTACCAAACATCATATATAAGAGAGCACCTACCATCAGAGACATGGTAGTGAAATCAGTGGTAGAACCTCCCCCTAAAGCACCTTATTCCTTTTTTACAGGAAAAGGATTTTTTCCCTGCAGGAATTGCTATGCATGTAGACATGCCCAAAAATTCCAGGGCAAAAGAACAGATTTTACAGCAATTACTACATGCCATACAGAGGGAGTAGTATACGTGTTACAATGTAGCTGCAAACTCCAATATGTAGGGAGAACCAAGAGAGCCCTCAAAACTATAATAAAAGAACATATCGAAAACATCAAAAAGGGAAACCCCAAACATAATGTATCTAAACATTTTGCATTAGTACACAATCAGGATCCCATATATCTTCAATTCTGGGGTATAGAAAAATACAAAGGGTCATGGAGAGGCAGCCATAAAATAAGGACTATTAGCCAAAGAGAGTCCTATTGGATACACACCATGCATATTTTAACACCTAGAGGTATGAATGTCGAATTTAACTTAAACTGTTTTCTTAGCAATTTTTAATCTATTTTATATTTATTGATTTTATTTACTAGTTATATACATATATGACACTCATATCTTATGTGAATTGTATTGATAATTTTAAAATACATATTTTATATATATAGTAGTTCCATTTATGTATCAGATTTTATTAAGTATACACCTATATTATTATATTTATTTATTGATCTATTTACCCATGTTTTTTCCATGTTTTTTCCCATTTTATTTATAGATAATATGTATGTACTAGGGCATCTTCTTATGTACCATGGTATACGACTGATGCGCCCGTATTAAATATATAGATCTCTAGTTCATTTCTCTCTAAATCATCCCTGTTGACAAAATTCAACAAAAAATTTACATTTTAAATTCTAATTCCAACATATATTTCGCATCACTGCCATACACCATCATTGATGACAGTTAGAGCCCAATCCACAAAACAATGGCCGCTATGTATATTTATCTTCCACCTAAAAGAAGGCTGCGCTGATATATATGAGCGGACCACAAGAAAATGGCCGCTACAATACTTCCGGTATTACCATATAAAAAACACACCTCTCTGACCATTCTGGTTCCCCAGATGAAGTCACGAGCGTGACGTAACGTGTAGGGCGTGGCGGAGAGCAGACATAAACCGGAAGTCTAGTAAGGAGGCACTCTAAATGCCGTTTCAGCCGTACTTGCTTGTTTTTAAAGTTTTATATGTAAGAGACCACCCTAAAGCACCCTAATAAAATATCATTGTATTATTTAACGTACTACACTATTGGAGGCTTCCTTTTTCTACCTCTCTCCCCCACCGGGCCATTGTGCATCGGAGGTACATTTTTTATTAGGCTAGAAAGCTGTATTAATGGTGGAGAGGAATGAAATAAAGCCAGGATGAGCGGATGAAAATGGTCTGGAGAATACAGTGACGTGATAAACAGATATTCTATCATGATGCCTATTTTTATTATTATTGAGGTGAGAGTTCTGAGAGCCTAAAAGTTATTTTGGAAAAATCTTCCATGAGGACCTGTATGAACTTTAGCCAATCTGTTTATTTATTTCCACACTGAGTCACCTTATCATCCTGCATGGTCAGGACACAGCCAGTCATCTGTATACTTCATGAACTTGTACCTTGATTGCACTATTATTGAGCACTTGTTTTTTGATTTTTTGATTGTTTATTGATCCATATGATCATTCACTATTTATTTCATTTATTCGATAGTTATGATTCATGTCATCTTATATGTCATTTTACACTATGTGTGAATAGATTTGAATGCGCAAAATCACCCTTTTCTAACATGAGTATATAATGACCCTGCACACCTATGTACTCAGACAGGCTGCAGGCACCTAGTAAAATCCAGAAACATATTTAACCAGTGATCACTTTTAACCACTTGACCACTGGGCACTTAAACCCCCTTCCTAACCAGACCAATTTTCAGGTTTCGGTGCTCTCACATTTTGAATGACAATTACTCAGTCATGCAACACTGTACCTATATGATTTTTTTTCTTTTTTTTACACAAATAGAGTTTTCTTTTGATGGTATTTAATCACAGCTGGGTTTTTTTATTTTTTGCGCTATGAAAGAAAAAAAGACAGAAAATTCTGTAAAAAAAAATGCATTTTTCTTCTTTTCTGTTATAAAATTTTGCAAATTAGTATATTTCTTCATATATTTTGGCCAAAATTTATACCGCTACATATCTTTGTTAAAAATAACCCAAATTGGTGTATATTATTTGGTCTTTGTGAAAGTTATAGAGTCCACAAGCTATGGTGCCAATCTCTGAAAATTGATCACACCTGAAGTAGTGACGTCTCATTTCTTGAGACCCTAACAAGCCAGGAAAGTACAAATGACCCCTTTTTGGAAAGTAGACATTCCAAGGTATTTAGTAAGAGGCATGGTGAGTTTTTTGCAAAATCAAGATTTTTTTTTCACAAAATTGTTATATTAGCAGGTTATTTCTCACACACAGCATATACATTACACCCCCGGAACACATTCTGCTACTCCTCCTGAGTATGCTGATACCACATGTGTGAGACTTTTACACAGCATGGCCACATACAAAGGCCCAACATGCAGGGAGCGCCATCAGGCGTTCTTGGAGCATAAATTACACATATAATTTCTTGACTACCTCTTACACTTTTGAAGGCCCTGGAGAACCAGGACAATGGAAACGCCCCAAAAATGACCAAATTTTGGAAAGGAAACAACTCAATGTATAATCCATGAGGCATATAGAGTCTTTTGAACATGTCATTTTTTTCTACAAGTTTTTGGAAAATGTGTAAAGAAAATGAAAACGCATTTTTTTTACACAGTGTTGTCCATTTACACAAAATTTCTAACACATAGCATGTACATACCAAAAATTACCCCCTAAAATAGATTCTCCAACTCCTCCTGAGTACGGCGATACCACATGTGTGAGACTTTTCCACAGCCTGGCCACATACAGGGGACCAACATGCAGGGAGCACCATAAGATGTTCTAGGGACATACGTTTCAAATCTAATTTGACTACCTATTACACTTTTGTGAGGCACTGTAGTGGCATGGATGTGGCATGGATGATAACTGATGTAGCATGGATGAGCATGAATGGGGATGGATGAGCATGAATGAGTATGGCCGGGTACGGCTCAGTAGGGATGTGTACGGCTGAGTATGGCTGGGTATAGATGCGATGGCTAGGTATGGCTGAGTACGGATGGGTACAGCTGAGTATGGCTGGGTACGACTGAGTACAGCTGGGTATGGCTGAGTATGGCTGGTTACGGCTGAGTACGGCTGAGTATGGCTGGGTATGGCTGAGTATGGATGGGGGTGGATGGGATGGCTGAGCATGGATGGATGGATGGATGAGTATTGCTGAGGATGGATGGATGGCTGAGCATGGATGGGCGGATGAGTATGCTGAGTATGGATGAGGATGGATGGATGAGTATGCTGAGTATGGATGGGTGAGCATGGATGGATGGATGAGTATGTAGAGTATGGATGGGTGAGCATGGATGGATGGATGGATGGGTATTCAGAGTATGAATGGGTATGCTGAGTATGGATGGATGGATGGGTATGCAGAGTATGGATGGGTATGCAGACTATGGATGGGTATGCCGAGTATGGATGGATGGATGGATGGGTATGCCGAGTATGGATGGGTATGCTGAATATGGATGGGTATGCAGAGTATGGATGGGTATGCAGAGTATGGGTGGGTATGCAGAGTATGGGTGGGTATGCAGAGTATGGGTGGGTATGCAAAGTAAGGGTGGGTATGCAAAGTAAGGGTGGGTATGCAGAGTATGGATAGATGGATGGATGGTTATGCAGAGTATGAATGGGTATGCAGAGTATGGATGAGTATGCAGAGTATAGATGGGTATGCAGAGTATGGATGGGTATGCCGAATATGGAATGATGGATGGGTATGCAGAGTATGGATGAGTATGCAGAGTATGGATGGATATGCATGGCTGAGAATGGATAGATTTTGAATCAGCATTTTAGCAACAGTGATGGGAATTAAAGGGCTACATAGTTACATAGTTAGTCAGGTCGAAAAAAGTCACAAGTCCATCCAATTCAACCTTAAAAACAATAAATAAATAAAAATAAAAAATATCTTAATCCAATATACCCAATTTTATACCCTCAGTTGATCCAGAGGAAGGCAAAAAACCCCAGCAGAGCATGCTCCAATTTGCTACAGCAGGGGAAAAAATTCCTTCCTGATCCCCCAAGAGGCAATCGGATTTTCCCTGGATCTATTTTACCTATAAATGTTAGTACCCAGTTATATTATGAACATTTAGGAAAGTATCCAGGCCATTCTTAAAGCAATCTACTGAGCTGGCCAGAACCACCTCTGGCGGGAATCTATTCCACATTTTCACAGCTCTTACTCTTTGTGAATCTGGAGATGAAATCTCTTTTCCTCTAGATGTAAAGAGTGCCCCCGTGTCCTCTGTTTTGACCATTAGATGGATGGATTTGTCACTTATCAGCGCTGTGGGCACTACACATGCAGCCCACAGCCAGGGCCGGTGCTACCACTAGGCGGATTAGGCAACCGCCTAGGGCGCACTGCCACCTAGGGCGCCCGGCAGCTGGCTATTTTACTCCTGCACTGTCTTTGCAACTACCCTGCAGTGTCAAACAGCAAATGCCGCCACCCCCGCTGATGTGTTTACAGTCCACATAGACAGTAATCCCCCCTCTGTGCTCTGCTATCATGCAGCGAGCCAGTAACATGTGTCCAGTCCAGCTCTCTGTGTGTCAGTGTCAGGCAGAAGCCGCCCCCCCCCCCCCATGCCATCCCCTCCGCTCTCCGCTCTCAGACTGTCAGTCTGTGACATGTCATATCCCGCCGACTCGCCGAGGCCACTCTCCGCTCTACAGTGTGTGTCCATGTCAGTCCAGCAGCACAGACCTCCCCGCCCCTCCCCCCCGCTCTCCTGGAGTACGGATGGAGGATGCATGCATCATGGGATACAGCATGGCGGCGGTTCTCCGGACTTGGGGACAGGTGTGCCTGGGCTGGCTAGAACGGGAAGAGGCATCGCACCGACACAGAAGCAGCAGGCAGTCTGGCAGGTACACAGGCAGTGCAGCAGAGTTGGTGCCAGTGAGGAACAGGTTTTACTGGTGTGGTAAGTAAAAGAGTTAATGAGATGGTATATGTGATG
This sequence comes from Lithobates septentrionalis, assembly GCA_037952835.1. Taxonomy (NCBI): domain Eukaryota; kingdom Metazoa; phylum Chordata; class Amphibia; order Anura; family Ranidae; genus Lithobates; species Lithobates septentrionalis. Next base: position 66,084 of record JBBDGP010001477.1, on the reverse strand, counting down.
ACAATGAAATGTAATTTTAAAATGTGTGTGAGTGTATATGCATTATATTGACTGATCTGCCAAATGTACCCCCCCGAGTCTGGGCGCTGGTGAGTCTGTATTTGATTGGCGCTAGTGAAGCGGCGTTGATGGGCACTGGTGAGTCTGTATTTGATTGGCGCTGGTGAAGCGGCATTGATGGGCGCTGGTGAGTCTGTATTTGATTGGTGCTGGTGAGTCTGTATTTGATTGGCGCTGGTGAAGCGGCATTGATGGGCGCTGGTGAGTCTGTATTTGATTGGCGCTGGTGAAGCGGCATTGATGGGCGCTGGTGAGTCTGTATTTGATTGGCGCTGGTGAAGCGGCATTGATGGGCGCTGGTGAGTCTGTATTTGATGGGCACTGGTGAGATGGAATTTGATGGGCACTGGTGAGATGGAATTTGATGGGCAGAGGTGAGACTGCATTTGATGGGCACAGGTAAGGCTGCATTGATTGGCATTGGTGAAGCGGCCTTGATGGGTGCTGGTGAGGCTGCATTTGATGGGCAGAGGTGAGTCTGCATTTGATGGACACTGGTGAGATGGCATTTGATGGGCAACCCTTACAGTTACACACAGACAGCGAAACACGCAATGCATCCCTTACACACACACACACACACAAAAACCTCTGGTCTCGTCTGGTCCCCTCCATCAATAACTCCCCCCAGTTCCCTCCCTTTATTAACTCCCCCCCATACTGTTTCCACAATAAAGCGTTTAAACTGGTTAAAAAATAATGTTCTTTAGCAATGAACATATATTTCACATTAGTAATTATGCTACCAAAATCAGTGTTTGCTGTAAATTGCATCCAGCATTGCACCTGTTTCTTCTTGCCGGAGGCTGACATTTTGTTGAAGCCCAGAACCCCTGAGCAGAAGTAAATCATAAAGTGGAACTAAACCCATTGATTTAATGGTTTAAAAAAAAGCTATATTCCTGGAATGTTGGGATTGCTAACTGTCACATTTGCTTAATTCCTCAACCAAACTGTCAAAGCATCATATGGCTGGTGTCATAACTGATCACATGTGCAGCACCATAGCAGCTGCAGTTTGAACAGAAGCAGCTTCCTTGGCTGTAAAATATAGGAGGGTTTAATTCTGTTTCAAGGCTGTCAGCAGGCCTCTACAAACACAATTAGCTGGTCTAGCAAAGTGTTGCGTGCAAAATAGTAGCGGTCATTAAAAAGGTGGGGTGTACATGGGCAGGGCAAAGGGGGTGGAGTCAGGGGTGGAGCCAATGGGGGCGGCAAAATTAGGTCTCGCCTAGGGTGTCAAAAATCCTTGCACCAGCCCTGCCCACAGCACTGCTGCCACCGATCGCTCCCCTCTCCGCTCACACTGGACGGAGAGGGGAAAGAGGAACCGGATATCACGACGGTTTGTTTACATGTGATCGCTAGGTCATTTGACGGTAAACGGCCGCGACCAGCTGTGATGCGCCGGGTCACAGATGTGTGGGGGCGCGCGAGAGCGGGATTCTGGGTGGACGTCACTGTACGCCCTCCCAGAGTCATGCAACCGCCCTGTAGCCGTTATTCGGCTATGGGCCGGTTGTTATGTGGTTAAACAGGATAGTCACACTGCACAAACACTATTCTCAGCAACAAAACAACGGCTGCATAGGAGTTCTTGAGTTCTCAAGCAATGGCATTTCTCAGGGTGAGTTTCCTAATGGTGACAACAATGTGGGTTGAAATGTCCACTTTAAGGGCCCATTAAAACTAGCTGCATGGTAAAACATTCTGTATTGATGTATGAGCTGGTTTCCTTTTTGTGGGAGGGGGAGAAAGGGCTGTACAATGTGTTGTTTCAGCGCATCACACTGTTTACATTTTTTCTTTAATAAGAAAGGGTTCTCTTCAGAGAGCTCCCTCTCTTCCTTTATGTGCACACTGAAATGCAGGACTCAAAAACGAATCTGCCTACTTTATTGTTGTGTTGCTTTCCAAGCGTGAATGCAAAACTTTTCTCATTGAGTATTGGACTCACTGTGTTCTTTATTGTATAAGTAAAGGGTGTATGCTGTATTATCCACTCATGCAGGAGAAGCAAAGGAGTATGAGAGGATAGCTCAGGATAGTGTCTCATGCTGTACAACGTGATCTAGATTGAAAATACATGTTAATACACAAAGATTACTATCTTGTACTTTTCACATTTCGCCTAAGCTGTGCATATTAGCTTGCTGTAGATATGCATATTATCTGCAAAATGTCAATCATTGTTGCGCTGGGCAATATTTAATAATGTGCTTAATCCACTTGACGCCTACCACCAGTCAATGTGGCAAAGACTGAAACAAAAGGATGGTCATTTACCTCTTTTTTTTTAACTTTAGTTTTAACATGAGTCTCAAATAAATGTTAAAATATAAATCAAAAAGCCCTGCTGCACTCTCAGTTTCAGCTTTAAGAAAACATTCTGTTTTTGTTGACAAAAGCATGACATTTTTCCTGAAATATTTATTATGTGAACTCCCTATTTTGTGGTCATATCCATATAACATACTCACCTATTCGCTTCCACCTCCAGATATTTCTATTTGATTCAAGAGATATTTAGGAAGATTTAGTTAGATGAAACCCAGAAGTTCTTTCGCTGTCTGTTTTTAAATAAAGAATTCCATGACAAATCCAATGTTTTCAATCACTCTTATTTATTATAATGAAACAGTTCCCCCACAGGGATACTAATTTTCTCATGCTAATTTCTATTACTGGAGTGGCAGCAATATCTTAAGTCTATTTTCAAAATTCTAGTTTGATGTGCAGAATTATGAAACAATTTTTGACGGACAGAAACTCAGATTGTATCACACAGATTTCAATTTGCAGTGAGTATTAGATTCCTGTGGTTGATATCTAAATGCATTAACAATAACAAAATAAGTCAAAGCATAACTAAATTACAGTCAATTTTTACCTGCATTTTTTACAAAAACATACAAAAATAACCACATTTTTGTCCCTGGCTAGACAATGACTTGTTCTATCTACTTTTTGCATGGTCACTGAGCTGATTTAAATTTTTTTTGAATATCACGCTGTTATAGATGTGAATAGTGGTGGTCACAGGTGATCAATCTACTAAATTTATACATTTTACAGTAGACTATATGATTGTGGATCACTGAGGAACTTCTCCCTTTGTTACTTACCTACCCAGTTGAAACTATTGTATACACATATTTAGACTTGACTTAAAAAACATTGTGGGACTTCTGAAAAAAACAGAATATTAGGTCTAGTGGATCTTTGGACTATATGGTTTCACATTTTTGGAATTAAAGATTAGATTGCTACTAAAACTTATGGTGATTTTAATAAATAAATGTTGATATACAGTAATAATTCATATGTGGTAGTACATAAAGCCTCTCTCTCATTGAACCTTTTAGATTTAAAAAGTGTAAACAATTCAGATTTCAACCTTGACGTGTGGAGGATGAAAAACCCCAACAATTTAGAGGTCATCATATTTTTGTTTCAGGACTATGAATTAATTTAGTGAGAGGATACAAATTACACTCTATTCAAGTATCCACACTGCAGCACATTTCAATGCAGTGGCCTGAGGCAGTGGTGAACCTAGACATTCTTTCGCGGGGGGAAAAAGATTTGAGTCTGGCTCCCCCCTTCCTGCCCCCCTCCTAAAGGATGATGTCACTGTTGTTCAGGGGGGAACAAAGAGAGCACTGGTGCACAGTGGGGGGGGGAAATGAGGCACTGCTGTTCAGTGGGGAAAGAAGGGGGCACTGGTGCTCAGTGGGGGGAAAGGGGGGACACTGGTGCTCACTGGGGAGAGAAGGGGCCCTGGTTCTCAGTGGGGGGGGCATAAGGGGCACTGGTGCTCAGTGGGGGGAGAAGGAAGACACTGGTGCTCAGTGGGGGGGGGCAAAAGGGGCACCAGTGCTCAAGGGGCGAAACAAGGGGGGCACTGGTGCTCAGTGGGGGAACAAAAGGCGGAACCAGTGCTCAGTGGGGGAACAAGGGGGGGCACTGATGCGCAATTGGGAGAGAAGGGGGACACTGGTGCGCAGTGCTCAGTGAGGAGAGAAGGGGGCACTGATGCTCAGTGGGGGGACAAAATGGGACACTGGTGCTCAGTGGGGAGAGAAGGGGCACTGGTGCTCAGTGGGGGGAGATGGGGAGTCCTAATGCTTAGTAGGGGGGAGATTGGGGGTACTGCCAGTCAGTGGGGGAGTATGGGAACTGGTGCTAAGTAGGTGACAGGGAGATGGTGCACTGGAGCTCAGTACCTGGCTGCTTGATACCTTCTGGAATCTTACAGTAATCTCTCTATTCTTGTCTGCTGATATTTCTTCAGTCACAGGTGCAGTGACAGCTCAATCACTGTTGCCACTTGTAAACAAAGAACTGACAGCAAAAGACTTCCTCTACTCACTTATCTGCCAGGCTCTGACTGATGACATTATCTGATGCAGAGCCCAGCAAAGGAAACCAGTGGAGAAATTCTTCCTTTGCTGTGGCTCTATGTTTACTTAGCTGAGGTTTCACTGAACTGGCCTCCCTGGCATCCCTCCAGATGGGTTGGCCACATGAGTAGTGATAACGCTGTCACTACTCCTGTCAATGGTGGCGGCCCTCTCAATGCAGTGACTGGGGCACATGCACCCCTCTAGTTTCGGTCCTCACCTGAGGTTCCATCTGATGCACTGTGGAAAAATTTGGCATTTCAGCAATTTTCAACACCATATTGCATATCACACCATTGTTGTTCTGTTAATGAGGCACATAGAAAACAATTGTTTTCTTAATGCTCTTGTGGTGACTGACATTGATCAGGTGCAGAAACACACCAGTCATCACACATATTATGTACAGACCCTAAGGCTCCTTTCACACAGGCTTTCCAATCAGGTCTGCCTGTCAGTTTTTCAAGCGGACCTGAACGGATGCTCCATGCACTCCTATGGAGCGGTGGATGTTATCGGCGACATGTTCGCTGACATCCGCAGATATCCGATCCGATCCTGTCCGTGAAATCCAGACAGATGAAAACCCTATTTTCCATCCATCTGGAGAATCGGATAAGATGAAAACGGACAGGCGGTACATTTTCATCCAATCTCCAATGAGGGCAGTGGGGCTTTGACAGGTCCATCAACACACACAGTGAGCGGAGACGGACCTGTCATCCGCCTGCTCAGTGGGGATCGGCGTATCAATCCCTACTGAGAAAAGCAGAGTCCGTACATGGCCAAGCCCGTGTGAAAGGGGCCTTAGTCTTCACTGAAAGCCTGTGTGACAGTGCAACACCACAAGTGCGTAATTGGAAGATAGAAAGAGCAACCTATTAAATCTGGTGTCTGAACAAGGATCTTAATGGCAGGATCACCAGGTATTATTTAATTATTTCTTATTTATGGGTCAGCTTGGCCCCCCCTTACCCCTCCAGGATAACCTCTAACTAGCCTATAATGGCTGCTCCCCCTATTAAACATTCTCATCACTAGGGATGAGCCGAACACCCCACTGTTCGGTTCGCACCAGTACTTGCGAACAGGCAAAAAATTCATTCGAACACGCGAACACCGTTAAAGTATATGGGACACGAACATGAATAATCAAAAGTGCTAATTTTAAAGGCTCATATGCAAGTTATTGTCATAAAAAGTGTTTGGGGACCTGGGTCTTGCCCCAGGGGACATGGATCAATGCAAAAAAAGTTTTAAAAATGGCCATTTTTTCGGGAGCAGTGATTTTAATAATGCTTAAAGTGAAACAATAAAAGTGTAATATTCCTTTAAATTTCGTACCTGGGGGGTTTCTATAGTATGCCTGTAAAGGGGCGCATGTTTCCCGTGTTTAGAACAGTCTGACAGCAAAATGACATTTCAAAGGAAAAAAAGTCATTTAAAACTACTCGCGGCTATTCATGAATTGCCAGTCCGACAATACACATAAAAGTTAATTTATACCATGCATATAAGCCTTTAAAATTAGCACTTTTGATTTCTCCCATAGACTTTTAAAGGGTGTTCCGTGGCTTTCGAATTTGCTGCAAACACCCCAAATTGTTCGCTGTTCGGCGAACTGGCGAACAGCCGATGTTCCAGTCGAACATGAGTTCGACTCGAACTCAAAGCTCATCCTTACTCATCACAAACCTTGCAATGTTACCTCCTCCTCGAGGATGTACTAGAGAGCAAAAATGCATTTGGTGAAGCTAAGAGCGCTGCATGGTTCTTGCATCTGGCGGCCATCTTTGTACGTTTTTTGTTATTTGCTTTTAAATTTATGTTTGCTGAATCTTTTTATTAAAAATTCTACACTATGTGAGTACTTCTGGCTCCTGTGGTGAGCACATCTTCCATATAGGTCAACTGTACTCCTGCTGGCCTTGAAAGCAATATATTTACCAATACCATTACCAGAGTCATCACCCTTAAAGGTAACAGCTCCTGATGCCAAGAAGCTGTGACCTAGTACTTCAGGAAATAGTATAATGCCTATGTGCTACCTATTAGTTAAGCAGCAGCATCTTCTAGTGAATGAAGTGTGTTGGTTAAATGGTGGAGAGGTATACTATTGGACCAGAACTTATATACATAAGTTTATATATATATATATATATATATATATATATATATATATATATATATATACTTTTAACCGGTTGCCGAATGCACACTGTAGTGTTCCTACTAAAGTGCGGGCTGGCTGTGCAGAATCACATATATATACTGTATACATGATTCTTCTTTTCCAAGAAAGGGCATACTGAATTGAACCACATAGTTGCTATTTGTCGCTCCAATTTATTCAAAGGATACTTGTCATTGCCACACGTTTTCATTGTTCAACTTATTCACACTTACTTTGGGTGGTTTCTTGGGTGGTGCATACTAGGTCTCGGCAGACGTGATGTGCAAATAGCCAGCTAGAGCGCAGCTAATACCTTTGTATTGAAGTAGATTTGGTGAGAATGTTGCTAAGGTACTTGCTTCAGTTACTCACTGTGGTCCCTGGTAAAGGTGGTTGGTCCCTTAGTGGAGACAGCTTCCCTTCTACCTCTGACCATGACAGGTTCTCTGGTTGGCAGAACCGGCAGTTTTGGTTGGACTGCAAGCTGCAGTCCCAACCCTGCACTGCCCTTTTACTTCTGGATAGGCTCTCACACAGCCTGGCAGCCAGATGCCCCCGGAAAGACCCAATCTCCGGCCGAGCAGCCCGGGGCAGATGACACACGTGCACCCAGACAGCAGTAAAAGTGGCACAGAACGTAGCTCACCTGACTCCACCCAAATATATAGGCTCTCCCAGCAGGCCAATTGATTCAAGAAAACCCCTGCCCATTGGCTGAGATACCCCATATACCCATAACCTGACCTTGAGTTGTCCTTCTCATATCTAGTACCACAGACTGCCTGTCCACCTAGTGGTAGAAGAGAAAAGTACAACAAGGCCAAACTTAGGGAGAAATCAATGGATCCCTAACAATTTAACTATGGTAGCTACCCCTGACAAAGGATTTGGTGAGGAGCTCCCTGACTAAACCCCAGGGTGCTACAGTAGGAAAATTAATTCTGATTATGAAGTCACAAATAATGGAAATAAACCCTGCAATAAAAAATGCTACAAACTGTGCAACCCAATCAATCCATCTAAAAGTGTCACACACACAAAAGAGACCTTCAATATCACAGAATCATACAACTGCACCTTCAGTAATGTTGTGCACCTCATCCAATGCAAAAGATATAGCAAAGGATCTTATGTTGGTGGAACAGGACAGAAGTTGCAAACAAGGATGAATTTGCAATGACATACAGTACCATCAAGGAACATAAAAAAGACAAGTTCTGCGCACCTGTTGGACATCATTTCTCACAACCGGACCACACTATGGAAGACCTCAGTGTCTTAGTTCTTAAAGGAAAATTCAAAACTATTAACCGCTTGCTGACCTGCTCACACCGATATACGTCAGCAGAGGAGCGGTGATCAGTGTTGTGTCAAACATAGCCATGCCCCCCACAGTTAGAATCACTCCCTAGGACACACTTAACCCCTTCACTGCCTCCTAGTGGTTAACCCCTTCACTGCCAGTCACATTTACACAGTAATAAATGCATTTTTAATTGCACTGATCGCTGTATAAATGTGAATGGTCCCAAAATCACGCCAAAAGTGTCCGATGTGTCCGCCATAATGTCACAGTCATGATAAAAATCGCTGATTGCTGCCATTACTAGTAAAAAAAAAAAATATTAATAAAAATGCCATAAAACTATCCCCTATTTTGTAGACGCTATAACTTTTGCGCAAACCAATCAATAAACGCTTATTGGGATTTTTTTTACCAAAAATATGTAGAAGAATACGTATCGGCCTAAACTTAGGAAAAAAAATTCCACGCAGCATGTGCTCCAACAGGTAGACAAGAGGGACAGTATCACTGATGCATGCACTGTTACTGCTCACCATCCTTGTGGCCTCCTCAAATGGTGACAGGACAGTGCATGCATCCTTGATCATGAGCCACTGGCGTGGCGAAAAAAATTCAAGCTCCCCTGACCATGTCCTGGTGCCATAGTCACCCAGGTACTCATTGATGGCCCTCTGCTGCATGTGCAGCCGCTGCAGCATGGCCAACGTTGAGTTCCATCTGGTGGGCATGTCACAGATTTGGCGGTTCTTGGGCAGGTTATATTCCTTTTGGAGGTCAGCCAGCCGAGCACTGGCATTATATGATGGCGTAAATGTACACAGACTTTCCTGGCCTGCCCCAGGAGATCCTGTAAGCCCGGGTACCTGCTCAAGAACTTCTGCACCACCAAATTAAGGACGTGAGCCAAACAGGGAACATGGGTGAAGTGTCCCTGTCGGAGGGCTGAGAGGAGGTTGGTGCCATTGTCGCAAACCACAATTACTGCCTGAAGCTGGCATGGCGTCAACCACCTCTGAGCCTGCCCCTTCAGAGCTGACAGAATCTCTGCCCCAGTGTGGCTCCTGTCCCCTAAGCACACCAGCTCAAGCACCGCATGGCATCTTTTTGCCTGAGTGCTTGTGTAGCCCCTTGAACGCTAAGGAGGAACACAAGGACAAATCTATAGAGGAAGAGGCCATGGAGGAAGAAGAAGAGGAGGGGGTGGACGAGAGAGGTGTGGCAGAATCACCACTAATAGCATTTTGGAGGCGTGGTGGCAGAACAAGCTCCAACAATACTGCACCCTGTCCTGCATCCTTCCCAGCTGCCAGCAGGGTCATCCAGTGTGAGGTGAAAGATAGGTAATGTCCCTGTCCATGCCTGCTGGACCATGAGTCAGTGGTAATATGCACCTTACCACTGACCACCCTGTCCAGCGAGGCCAAGACATTGCCTTCCACATGCCGGTAGAGAGCTGGAATCGCCTTCCGTGAAAAAAAGTGGTGTTTGGGAACCTGCCACTGAGGTACCGCACATTTCACAAATTCACGAAAGGGGGCAGAGTCTACCAGCTGAAAACGCAGCAGTTTGGCCAAGCTAGCATTTGGACGCTGAACATGTGGATGGCTGGGACCGAATTTCTTTTGACGGTTTAGCAACTGGGGTAGGGAAATTTGCCTGCTAAAGTCGGATGTTGGTGTATCGCTAGCAGATTGGCCACAAGTACTTGGGACACCTATTTCTATACCTTCATTCCTCTCAGTGCAGGTTTCTGAGAGGACTGGAGGTATAGTGGGGTTGGAGATCCCAGCTGATGAGGAGCAAGGAGAGGTCCGTCTTGTTCTTTGATGTGGGAATTTTAAGTGCTGTTGCCAACGGACTGCATGGGAGGTCGTCATATATCTGGCCAAGCATGTGGTGCCCAAGCAACTGCTGTTTTGGCCATGCATGATACGCTTCAGACATATGTTGCAAACAGCAATGGTGCGATCTGCTGCACACGTGTCAAAAAAGGCCCACACCAAAGAACTTTTCAAAATATGTGGGGAGTCAGCAGTGCCCTGCACGTGATTTGCCTCCCGCGGGTAGGGGGTCCGATCAGACCCCCCCCCCGGTGCCCGAGGCGGTCCTCTTTTGTCCCCCGGCGATCGGAGGTGAGGGGGAGGCCATCTGTTCGTGGCCCCCCGCCTCGCGATCGCCGCCGGCCAATGGGAACATTCCTTTGCTGCTGTATGCTAAACAGCAGCAAAGGAAATGATGTCATCTCTCCTCGGCTGGGTATTTTCTGTTCCGGCGCCGAGGAGAGAAGACTGAAATGTGAGTGCACAAACACTACACACACAGTAGAACATGCCAGGCACACAAAACACCCCGATCGCCCCCCGATCACCCCCCAATCACCCCCCCCCCTGTCACAAACTGACACCAAGCAGTTTTTTTTTCTCTGATTACTGCATGGTGTCAGTTTGTGACAGTTACAGTGTTAGGACAGTTAGGGTTAGCCCCCTTTAGGTCTAGGGTACCCCCCTAACCCCCCCTAATAAAGTTTTAACCCCTTGATCACCCCCCGTCACCAGTATCACTAAGCGATCATTTTTCTGATCGCTGTATTAGTGTCGCTGGTGACGCTAGTTAGGGAGGTAAATATTTAGGTTCGCCGTCAGCGTTTTATAGCGTCAGGGATCCCCATATACTACCTAATAAAGGTTTTAACCCCTTGATTGCCCCCTAGTTAACCCTTTCACCACTGATCACTGTATAAGTGTTACGGGTGACGCTGGTTAGTTCGTTTATTTTTTATAGTGTCAGGGCACCCGCCGTTTATTACCGAATAAAGGTTTAGCCCCCTGATCGTTCCGCGGTGATATGCGTCGCCCCAGGCAGCGTCAGATTAGCGCCAGTACCGCTAACACCCACGCACGCAGCATACGCCTCCCTTAGTGGTATAGTATCTGAACGGATCAATATCTGATCCGATCAGATCTATACTAGTGTCCCCAGCAGTTTAGGGTTCCCAAAAACGCAGTGTTAGCGGGATCAGCCCAGATACCTGCTAGCACCTGCGTTTTGCCCCTCCGCCCGGCCCAGCCCAGCCCACCCAAGTGCAGTATCGATCGATCACTGTCACTTACAAAACACTAAACGCATAACTGCAGCGTTCGCAGAGTCAGGCCTGAACCCTGCGATCGCTAACAGTTTTTTTGGTAGCATTTTGGTGAACTGGCAAGCACCAGCCCCAGGCAGCGTCAGGTTAGCGCCAGTACTGCTAACACCCACGCACGCACCGTACACCTCCCTTAGTGGTATAGTATCTGAACGGATCAATATCTGATCCGATCAGATCTATACTAGCGTCCCCAGCAGTTTAGGGTTCCCAAAAACGCAGTGTTAGTGGGATCAGCCCAGATACCTGCTAGCACCTGCGTTTTGCCCCTCCGCCCAGCCCAGCCCAGCCCACCCAAGTGCAGTATCAATCGATCACTGTCACTTACAAAACACTAAACGCATAACTGTAGCGTTCGCAGAGTCAAGCCTGATCCCTGCGATCGCTAACAGTTTTTTTGGTAGCTTTTTATTGAACTGGCAAGCACCAGCGGCCTAGTACACCCCGGTCGTAGTCAAACCCGCACTGCAGTAACACTTGGTGACGTGGCGAGTCCCATAAGTGCAGTTCAAGCTGGTGAGGTGGCAAGCACAAGTAGTGTCCCGCTGCCACCAAAAAGACAAACACAGGCCCGTCGTGCCCATAATGCCCTTCCTGCTGCATTTGCCAATCCTAATTGGGAACCCACCACTTCTGCAGCGCCCGTACTTCCCCCATTCACATCCCCAACCAAATGCAGTCAGCTGCATGAGAGGCATTTTCTTTATGTCCTCCCGAGTACCCCTACCCAACGAACCCCCCCAAAAAAGATGTTGTGTCTGCAGCAAGCGCGGATATAGGCGTGACACCCGCTATTATTGTCCATCCTGTCCTGACAATCCTGGTCTTTGCATTGGTGAATGTTTTGAACGCTACCATTCACTAGTTGAGTATTAGCGTAGGGTACAGCACTGCACAGACTAGGCACACTTTCACAGGGTCTCCCAAGATGCCATCGCATTTTGAGAGACCCGAACCTGGAACCGGTTACAGTTATAAAAGTTAGTTACAAAAAAAGTGTAAAAAAAAAAATATATATATATAAAAAAAAAAAAAAAAAAAAAGTTGTTTTATTGTTCTCTCTCTCTCTATTCTCTCTCTCTATTGTTCTGCTCTTTTTTAATGTATTCTATTCTGCAATGTTTTATTGTTAATATGTTTTATCATGTTTGTTTTTCAGGTATGCAATTTTTTATACTTTACCGTTTACTCTGCTTCATTGTTAACCATTTTTTTGTCTTCAGGTACGCCATTCACGACTTTGAGTGGTTATACCAGAATGATGCCTGCAGGTTTAGGTATCATCTTGTTATTCTTTTCAGCCAGCGGTCGGCTTTCATGTAAAAGCAATCCTAGCGGCTAATTAGCCTCTAGACTGCTTTTACAAGCCGTGGGAGGGAATGCCCTCCCCCCACCGTCTTCCATGTTTTCTCTGGCTCTCCTGTCTCAACAGGGAACCTGAGAATGCACCCGGTGATTCAGCCAGCTGACCATAGAGCTGATCAGAGACCAGAGTGGCTCCTAACATCTCTATGGCCTAAGAAACCGGAAGCTACGAGCATTTTATGACTTAGATTTCGCCGGATGTAAATAGCGCCATTGGGAAATTGGGGAAGCATTTTATCACACGATCTTGGTGTGGTCAGATGCTTTGAGGGCAGAGGAGAGATCTAGGGTCTAATAGACCCCAATTTTTTCAAAAAAGAGTACCTGTCACTACCTATTGCTATCATAGGGGATATTTACATTCCCCGAGATAACAATAAAAATGATAAAAAAAAAAAAAAAAAAAAAAATGAAAGGAACAGTTTAAAAATAAGATAAAAAAGCAAAAAAATAATAAAGAAAAAAAAAAAAAAAAGCACCCCTGTCGCCCCCTGCTCTCGCGCTAGGGCGAACGCAAGCGGCGGTCTGTCGTCAAACGTAAACAGCAATTGCACCATGCATGTGAGGTATTACCGCGAAGACTAGATCGAGGGCAGTAATTTTTGCAGTAGACCTCCTCTGTAAATCTAAAGTGGTAACCTGTAAAGGCTTTTAAAGGCTTTTAAAAATGTATTTATTTTGTTGCCACTGCACGTTTGTGCGCAATTGTAAAGCATGTCATGTTTGGTATCCATGTACTCGGCCTAAGATCATCTTTTTTATTTTATCAAACATTTGGGCAATATAGTGTGTTTTAGTGCATTAAAAAAAGTGTGTTTTTTCCCAAAAAAATGCGTTTGAAAAATCGCTGCGCAAATACTGTGTAAAAAAAAAAAAAATGAAATACCCACCATTTTAATCTGTAGGGCATTTGCTTTAAAAAAATATATATAATGTTTGGGGGTTCAAAGTAATTTTCTTGCAAAAAAAAAAAACTTTTTCATGTAAACAAAAAGTGCCAGAAAGGGCTTTGTCTTCAAGTGGTTAGAAGAGTGGGTGATGTGTGACATAAGCTTCTAAATGTTGTGCATAAAATGCCAGGACAGTTCAAAACCCCCCCAAATGACCCCATTTTGGAAAGTAGACACCCCAAGCTATTTGCTGAGAGCCATGTCGAGTCCATGGAATATTTTATATTGCGACACAAGTTGCGGGAAAGAGACAAATTTTTTTTCTTTGCACAAAGTTGTCACTAAATGATATATTGCTCAAACATGCCATGGGAATATGTGAAATTACACCCCAAAACACATTCTGCTGCTTCTCCTGAGTACGGGGATACCACATGTGTGAGACTTTTTGGGAGCCTAGCCGCGTACGGGACCCCGAAAACCAAGCACCGCCTTCAGGCTTTCTAAGGGCGTGAATTTTTGATTTCACTCTTCACTGCCTATCACAGTTTTGGAGGCCATGGAATGCCCAGGTGGCACAACCCCCCCCCCAAATGACCCCATTTTGGAAAGTAGACACCCAAAGCTATTTGCTGAGAGGTATAGTGAGTATTTTGCAGACCTCATGTCACAAAGTTTTGAAAATTGAAAAAAGAAAAAAAAAATGTTTTTTCTTGTCTTTCTTCATTTTCAAAAACAAATGAGAGCTGCAAAATACTCACCATGCCTCTCAGCAAATAGCTTGGGGTGTCTACTTTCCAAAATGGGGTCATTTGGGGGGGTTTTGTGCCGTTTATAGTGCAAAAAATAAAAACCGCAGAGGTGATCAAATACCATCAAAAGAAAGCTCTATTTGTGGGAAGAAAAGGACGCAAATTTAGTTTGGGTACAGCATTGCATGACCGCGCAATTAGCAGTTAAAGCGATGCAGTGCCAAATTGGAAAAAGACCTCTGGTCCTTAGGCAGCATAATGGTCCGGGGCTCAAGTGGTTAAGCTGCCCCCTGGAGGGCATCCTGCCTCCTTGGAGATGTGCCTCCTTCTCCTCTCTTCTATCAGGCACCCAAGTAGAGTCAGTGACCTCATCATCCCCTCCCTCCTCGTCACTGGAGCAAACTTGGCAGTATGCTGCAGCTCGGGGAACATGACTGCCAGTTTCTTGACCTTCTTGGGCACCCCCTCTCTCTAGGCTCACTTTACTCCCTTCCTCAACCTGGGTACCATCATCGGAGCCTTCAAATCGCTGTGCATCCTCCTGCAGCATGTACCCGACACTGCGGTCGAATAGTTCAAGGGACTCCTCCATGCATGATGGTGGGGCTAGGGAAGGAGTCACTGTTGACATGTAGCCAATGGAATAGGCCGCTTTGGCAGCTGCCATGACAGGCAAACTACTCTGAGCCTGGGTGACAGACGATGAGGAGGATGAGGAGGGCTTTGGTATCCATTCCACCAACTCTTCTGCATGTTGTGGCTCAATAACACAGCCAGCTGCAGAAAAAAAGGACAAGCGTGCCCCACGGCCACGTGTTAAGGATGCACCATGTCCACGACCAGCACTGTCGACTGTAGACACAGAGCCTGCTTGCCCTCTTTTAGTGGCCTGTGAGCATCTGCTTCTCCTTGGTGGCCTTCCGGACATGCTGTAAAATTTGTTTAGCAAAACCACACTACACTGTATTGTGTACACACCAGGAAAGTAGTAGCAACTGCACAATAGGGGCACGGTACTGTGTACACCAACAGAAGTTTAACAACAACTATGGTGGCACTGTATGTATTGTGTACACCACCAGGAAAGTAGTAGCAACTGCACTAGGGGTGCACGGTACTGTGTACACCAAGAGAAGTGTAATAACAACTATGGGTGCACTGTATGTATTGTGTACACCACCAGGAAAGTAGTAGCAACTGCACTAGGGGTGCACGGTACTGTGTACACCAACAGAAGTTTAATAACTATGGGTGAACTGTATGTATTGTGTACTGTGTACACCACCAGAAAAGTAGTAGCACTAGCAACTGCACTACGGGTGCACGGTACTGTGTACACCAACAGAAGTGTAATAACAACTATGTGTGTACTGTATTGTGTACACCATCAGAAAAGTAGTAGCAGCTGCACTAGGGGTGCACAGTACTGTGTACACCAACAGGATTGTAAAAACAACTATGGGTGTACTGTATTGTGTACACCACCAGAAAAGTAGAAGCAACTGCACTGGGGGTGCAGGGTACAGTGTACACTAACAGAAGTGTAATAACAACTATGGGTGTACTGTATTGTGTACACCACCAGAAAAGTAGTAGCAACTGCACTATGGGTGCATGGTACTGTGTACACCAACAGAAGTGTAATAACAACTATGGGTGTACTGCGTACACCACAAGAAAAGTAGTAGCAACTGCACTATGGGTGCACAGTACTGTGTACTGTGTACACCGCCTGAAGTATATTAGAAAAAGTACACCAAGAACAGCCTGCAGTCAGATATAGCTAAACTGGATACAGTAGATATATATATATATATATATACATACATACATACATACACACACGAGACTGTCTGTATATGTATATTAAATACACTGCAGCTAACTGAATAACCTGCCTGCCTGAAGTATATTAGAAACAGTACACCAGGAACGGACTGCAGTCAGATATAGCTAAACTGGATTCAGTGGATATGTATATATACGAGACTGTATGTATGTAGCGCTGACAATATTTGTTTCTAGTTATATGTAATGCTGTAAGATTAATAAGTTGGTATATGGCGCCATCTAGCGCCATCTAGCGGCCAAAATATATAATTGCAGCACCTTTAGATTTCATTACTTGGGAAGTGACATGGAAGTGTTTTATTGTTTACATCTGGACATTAACTTGACCTACCCACAATGCTCAGTAACTCCCACAAACCTCAGGGAACAGAACTGCATTGGGGGGAGACTATAAAAAGGCTGGGAGCGGCCATCTTAGGTCTCTTGTTCCTGGGACGCGTGGCCTGTCAGCAGGGCTCTGTGGGTGGGTGTGTGTCCCACAGAGCTGCGGCCTACCCTGTGCGGAGCGGAACAGCAGCCAGCGATCCTGCCTTAGATCACAGCGTGCTGGAGCTGGAGGAACTAGGAATTGACGTGGAATATTTGTTCCCCTTGAGGAATATACAACCAATTTTACCTGGTTGCAGTTACTATCGTGCATCATTCTACACCATTTCTTTTGGTCACAAGCCCTGTGGATTACAATTATTGATTCTTTAGCTAGCAGAAGACTGAAGATAACAGGACTATTTCTATCAACGCAAGGCCTTGCATTTAGTCAAAAATAGAGTGACTGCACTGTCAAAGCAGGGGGAGTTCCCTAGTGAATTAAAACTGTGGGGTGGCAATATTCCTGTGTTTTTTGTGTTTGCTACAGTGTGCTGGAGGTGGGAAGGTGCCCAGAGTTAAGGAGTTGTCACTTCGAGCACTGGTCCCACCTGGAGACACATTAATAGGGGGCCTATTCAAGAAAACCATATGTATGTGTTTGTATATGTACTAAGATTGTTGTGAATATTCACTGTGCTTTCACGTTACGTTTGCGTGACAGTATAGTCATTGTAATTACTGTACTTTTTATATCCGTCCAGTAAAAGAAGTAATTTTGGTTAACCACAAATTTTTGTGTGCAGTGTTGTTTTTCTCCTGCAGATGGAGCAACAAACACCCAGGTAGAGGTATATATAATTGTAATATATATATATGGTGAGCTATAATTTGTATCAGTATTATTACAACACTGCGCTACAGCTGTGTCAAGGGGATTGAAACAGATTTAGAAGGGGTGTAAGAGATCAGAGAACAGGCCCGATCAACATCAGCAGCTCCTTCGGGGGTATTTGCTACATGTATATATATATTAAATATACTGCAGCTAACTGAATAACCTCTCTCTCCATCCACGCCAACAACACACTACACGGGGCTGACGTGCAGGCAGCCTTATATAGTGTGGGGCGTGGACTTAGTCCCCCTGAGCCATGATTGGCCAAAGGCACCCTGCCTTTGGCCAATTATGGCTCTCTCAGCTGAGGGCGCCGGGATTGGCCAAAACATGCAGGTCATGGTGCATGCTTTGGTCAATCATCATACAGAAATGCTCCCGCAGTGCATTATGGGCCATTACGCACCACTCGAATTTGGCGCAAACGGCCCATAATGTTCAGTTTTTGACGAACGGGCGAACAGCCAATTTTCGAGTCAAACTCATGTTCGACCCGAACAGAAAGCTCATCCCTAGTGCCTTTATGAAGATGTATGTTATTGATAATGTGTCCTACTGCAATCACATTAGCAGATGGGGCAGAGTACATAGCGTGGATGAGATGCATGAAAGGACCCGTAAAGCCAAATCTCGATTAGACTTATTGTCAAATGACTTTTTGGCATTGAGCGTGACTATGGTATTTTCCCAGTTGGACTGGCCTTGGCCATTTCCAGAACTATCATGACTTTCCTGATATTAAATGTGGCGGATCTTCCCTGGGTGAAACCCGCTTGAGAAGGGTGAATGAGGAAGATCGGGTGGTAGGAGCCTGGGTCAGTGAGGTCCTTGCCTTTCTTGGGGATTAGCTTAATGTGAGCCCATCCAATATCTTTTTGTCTACTGACCGCAGGGTAGAGGCTATGACGTCTATGGACAATTTGTGAAAGTCAGAAATGTACTCATCAGGGCCTTGCGCTTTGCCTGGGGATAATGTTTTGATTGTGCCTGTAATTTCTTTAAGAGATACTGGGGCATTCAGCTGTGTCAAAAGTGTATCATTCATAGTGGGGAGTAGAACTCTGTCAAGGAAAGATATGGCAGTGATCTCATCAATGGAGTCAGAGCCGCAGAGCGATGCATAGAATTTCTCTAAGATAAAATGTATGTTTTTGGGGAGGTGACAAGGTTACTGGACTTGCCCTTATGTTTGTGGAGGTGTGGGGGCCCTTGCACAGATGGGCCAAGTGTTTGCCAAATTTGTTTCCATATTTATGATAGCCAAGATCTAGCAGTGATTGGTGTATTCTTTCCTGAGCCTCTGCCCACAAATCAAAATGTTTTTTGGCCTTTTCCCATAGATCTCTATGTTTTTGTGAATTATTTTGTGCTAGATTTGCTTGAGCCAGGCGTAAAGCTTTGCTTGCCCCACAAAATTCTTTGGATACTTTTTTTTGGTAGCCAGAGGCGTAGGAAATAATCCTTCCCCATAAGACTGCCTTCCCTGTTTCCCAAAATAGATTGGGGTTGTCCTGATATTTAGAATTGATGGAGGAGTATTCTTCCCAAGTGGTACTTCTGATCTGTTGGAGGGTCTTATCTTGTGCTAGGTAGGATGGGAAGCACCAGATCTTTACAGAACCTTGTGTGACTAGCCCCGTTAGATTGACAGAAATCTGTGCATGATCTGAAATGACGTTGTGAATGAAGGGATCAGAGACGTGTTCGAGGAGGAAGGGGTTCAGGAAGGTGTAATCTATTCTAGACAGCTAGTTTTTTTGGGGGGGGATAAATTATACTCTTTTCCCTCTGGATGAGTTAGTCTCCCGAGGTCTGTTAGTTGGAGACCATTGGCAAATTGCATTAAGTGTGTGGGGTAGTTCATGAAGTTTATAGCAGCATAGCCGGAACCAGCTGATTTATATTCCCGTATGTCTAAAACTGAATTTAAATCCCCAGCTACTAATAAGGGGAGGAGTAGATGCGGAGCCAGACTTGAGGCTACGTTTTGAAAAAAGAGTCTTGAAGGGAAGTTTGGGGCGTAAACATTAGTTATTTCCCATTCACGGTTAGATGTTTTAAGTCTCACTGTGAGGGTCCGTCCCTCATTGTCCTAATGAACCAAAATAATTTCGCAGGGAAGGTTTTTATGTATTAGGAGGAGGACTCCTGCCTTACCCTTTACTGCTGGAGAACCAACCACCTGTCCCACCCAGAGTTTGCGCATACGAGCAACATCGACTTTCATTAGGTGTGTTTCCTGAAGCATAGCTATGTCTGTATTTAGGCGTTTCATATGGCGAAGGATTGCCATACTCTTGTTGGGCTTCTAAGAGATAACTTTCATAGGGTGTTAAGCCATGGGGGGTCTAGTTTGAGGTGATTTGAGGGAACAGTAAGTGCTGGGATGAGTATGCGACTAGGGTATCACTAGAAGACCAGGAAATGAGTGGTGAATTATGGTGTCTTAGGGAGGGGGGTTGAGAGTGGAAAACAAAACAGAAACCGTCTAAATAAAAGCAAATATGGTAACATACCCAGTAAAGCCTGCACTTCACTTTTTGTAACCTATGCCACCGAACAGCATTGCCGGGGGATGCTTCAGCTCACGCTCGCTGACCATGAAGCAAGTCTCCATCCAGTAAATACTAGAAGGGTGAATGAACAGTAGAGGTGCCTTTAAACCAATTATATCTAAATCAACAATCATAGATAACAATGGACTAAGCTGCAACACTTAGAACAGTATAACCTGTTTGGCTTCTGTAAAAAAGAATTAAAGAAGGCAGATTGGTAATCTTGCATCTTGTGTTAATGCATTCTATTGCAGCCAGATGAGTCAGAGAGACAAAGCTTTTTGGCCGAGTCTTTTCTCGGGCTGCGTTGGTCTCTTAGAGCAGCTATGCTGCTGAAGGTGTAGGGGGGTGTGGAGGTATCCATTGGGATATGGAGGTATGCTTGCAGGTATTGTTTTGCTTCCTCAAGGTAGGAGAAGGTTTTAGGGTCTGTGAAGCGGAGTACAGTCATGTATGACAGAGTAAACTTTATTCCTCTTTGGTACAGAGCAGCGCATATGGGTTGAAACACTTTGCGACCTCTTGGGAATAGTCTGCAAAAAGTAGTATTTTGTGGCCGTCCAGCTACAAAGATTTGGAATTTCTGAACGATCTCAGAATGTTTACTCTGTCAGGATAGTTAAAATAGCAAATGATGACAGGTCATTCAAGTGCACCTGTCGTTTGGGGATGCGCCCAGCTGGTAAACCCTCTCGACTGTACAATGCACTGATATTTCCAGGGTGGCCGGAATGTGTGAGGTGCAAATGTCGTGTAAAGATTCTGCATTGTTGTATTCTGGAAGGTCAATAGTTTGGAGGTTATTGCACCTGGAGCGGTTCTCCGGGTCATCTAGCTTGTCAAGTCACTAATTGCTGTGCCTTCTATGATTGCTGATCAGATGTAAATGAGGTTTGAACTTCATCTTTTAGGTCAGATATGCAGAGTTCTAACTCAGAGGGCCTCTTTGCTTGGTCTCCCAGCTCTTTCCTAAGCTGGGTTATTCCTGCAACTATGGCCCTGTCTACCGCTGCTGTTATGGTGGGAGACAGCAGAGTGGCAACAGCTTGTGCCAGGCTCCCATACTGGTCCCCAGGTGGGATAGGCACCATGGCAGCATGTAGTGCAGAGTCTGCAGTGGCAGATGATATAGCTGGGACATCCGCCCCATCCACTATGTTAGCTGCGTGAAAGCTTGGTGGGGAGAATCTATTATACTGTCATTCATTTAGGAGACTGAATAAAAATTTTAAAAAAATTGATGCACAGAACCTCATGCTTTTAAAGAGGATTGAATTGTAGAAGCAAGATAAATTATATTTCAGACAAAATATTAAATTAGACTATTTTTATGACACAAAATCTAACAATGATACAGTCTTTCTGCACAAAATCTAATTCTGAGGCACTTAAAGAGAGAGAAAAGGCAGACCCTATGTTTATTACAAAAAGACTGTATTTTTCTGGTGAAAGGAGAAAAATGTTGTACAAATTATCAAGAAATGTTTTAAGAATGTTTATAGACCTCAAATTTCAGAGGTAGAGGTTGAGGCTGGGCAGTTTCCATTTAGAGAATCACTGTTAGCCCACACTACTTAAAATATTGTGTGTATTCCAAAAAATTCAGGCTCATGCCAGAGCACTAGAGTTGAACCAAAAGAGTGATACAAAGGCTCGGTTCACACTAGGACGACTTGGGATCCGACTTGTAAGCCCTCAAGTCGCCCCAAGAAGAGATTCACATTACAGGGAATCAGAGCGTCTTAATAGACACTACTGAAGTCGCTCCGACTTCAGAGCGTACTCCCTGTACTACTTGGATCCGACTTGGTAGGCGACCTGTACCATAGAAATCAATGGAAGTCGCCTCCAAGTCGGATCTCTATCTACAGTCAAGCGACTTTACAGGGAAAAAAATTAGTTTGCACAGGCAAACCCCTCCCTCCCAGAGAGCTGATTATCCTGTGATTGTCCAAAGTCGCCTGTCCTGGAGGCGTCTTGAAGTCGTGTTGCAATTTGCTTAAAGTCGCGCTGAAGTTGCGTTGAAGCCGCGTTGAAGTCACCTTGCAAAGTCGCACTGAAATCGTGTTGCCCCTGTGTGAACCGAGCCAAAGAGAATAATGTAGCCTGCATAAAGATAAATGTCAACTGAGAAGCAGCATGAAGGAACATTATTAGCATTGTCCAATATTAATGAAAATGCACCATACTATGTTATGCAAACATAAGAGGCCAACACAATATTCACTCTGAAAAAAATTGATTACTTTTGCATTTTAGGAAACAGCTGTGGTAAATAATGCTTTGGATACAAATAGTGCCAAAACACCATAGCGAAACACATGCACAGGGTGGAGCCTGGTAAGAAATATTACATTTTTTTTTAAAATGTGAAACAGCTGTGGAAGTTTTATGTAGTGTCTGGTATAGAGTGGTTGCATTAGATGGTTAGTATCAGGCCAGCAGCAAAATAAGAAAGTGCTAATGGTGGCAGGGTGTGCTTGTAGGGAAGTAGATGGCAATGGTGGAAAAAAAGTTATTTATTGCAGGACTGCAGCAGAAAAAAATGAGAGACTTGTTGTATGCTAACATAATATTTTTGGGGGTCAGAATCCAAAAAAGTACCAAAATAGTAGTTAGTTGCAAGGCAGCCCAGCAGCTCAATTGCATACATGAAGCTTTGTTAAGTTCTTTATTTTTGTTACCCAATAATCAAGGTTATCCATTCGAAAGATGTCTCATCTGCCTGGCTACCGTATGATTCAGGCACTGCCTACATTTGCTGGCAGCAAACAGTCCTGATCATGGGTGCAGAAGAATATCTTGAAAGCCTTGTTTAGGCTGTCACCACCACTGCTGCTCCCCATTCAAGCCATGTTGTTCATAATATGATCTGCTGCCAGCCTTTGGAAAGGAATTCAAAGTGTTCCTCCATAGCATGTCCTCCAGGTGTTTCATCTTTTGTTCCTTCTGTGAGGGCAAGATGGACTCTGTGACTTTAAATTAGGTTTTACTAAAGATCTAGAGTTCTGGAGACCTCATAAAAAAATATTGATACGATAGAATGAATCCAGAGATGGGCATCAAAAATGGTGAAAGATCTGAGTGATAAAACATATCAGAAGAGACTTTAGGGAATTAATATGTACAGTCTAGAGAAAAGAATGGAAATGGAGATATGACCTAAAACTTTATTTACTTTAAGGGCATGAATAAAGTTCAGGAGAGAAGAATATACATTATGAAGCTACAATCAAGACAGGGCCTCAAACTAGTAGGCGTATTAGCATTATTTTGCCAAAAGAGTAATTGATGCTTGGGACTGACTTCCAGCAGTGGTAGTAAGTTAGTCAACAGTAAGTGGAATCAAATGCAATTGGGACAAACACAGAGCTATACTCAGACAAAAAAAGTTAAACAAAAACCCAAAGCAAAAAAGTATATTGCAATAAAAAAAATAGAGCAGACTCAATAGACAACTTGTTCTCGTTTCTACCATCACTCTTCTGTGTTTCTGTGTTTACCGATTAAATCAGGTGTGACGCACCCGAAGAAAGCATTGAGGGGGAGAAGGTAATGGATAAAACGGTCACCATCATCAGCTGTAAGAATGCAGAATGGCACAACCAGCAACAATGATGTGCCCCATTCTGCATCCATCCCAGCTCTCAGCTGAGTTACTTTGTGGGTCGCAAATAATATAATAAATATAATGGCTCTGACCCTAGTTGCTGAACCGCATGTCAGTGGTCAAGTGGACCTTTCTGCTGTTCTTATGGTACAGCAAAATAGAAGCATTACCTTCCACATGATGATATAGGGAAGGGATGGCCTTACTGGGGCAGAGAAACTTGCCTGTTCAATGCTACAGCTGGATTTGGTATGGTGGGGTTGGCAGAACCAGAGCAGTGCTGTAGGCTATGCTGCATGGTACCATGGTGCTCTTGCTCTTTGGAAAAACCTCTGACACCCCTTGAAAAATCTTCAGCTCTATTACTGGAGTCTGCTGATATGGAGTTTTAAATGGTAGAAGTAGAGGTGTGGACAAAATTTAATTCTCTGTTAAATCGACAACCCCCAAAACAGTAAAAAAAATAGTGGCGCTAAAAATAAAAATTCCTAAACACAAAGAAAAAACAGACCACAGTGCGACAAATAAATATCTACAAAAGGGGTGTTCTCGGTGTCCAAATTACTTGCAAGCCCGTAAGACTCTAGTTGACGGGCTTGCAGGTAGTTTGGACACCGAGAAGTTTTAAAGCCTAACAGAACGGTATCTTGTGAAAGTGGCGCCAGCAGCTCCAGGTCCTCTGTTTTTAGAAAATATATTTCCTTGCTGCAGGGTCCAGAATAAAGCATCTAAAAAAAAAAAAAAAGTGGAGATTCTTTATATGTGGAAACCCTGGATGCTGACCGTGTGAATCCGGAGGTCATTATTCACCCCTTTTGTGTGGGTCAAAGCACGTGTAGCCGAACATGAGAGTGTGAGGCAGAGATAGCTGGTGAGTGCATTTCCTAAAGGGGAGTGGAATAACGGACACAGAGATGTGGTGGAAGATTCATTAAGCAGAATTTCTTCATTATATCACATCACGGACTATTCTACACATTTTTGGATATTTACTATGGAAAGTTTTTTTTTTTTTTTTTTTGTTTTTTTGAGTTTGAAAGTAAAGTTTATTAAGTTATTGAAAAAATACATCAATCAAGAGAGAGAAAGAGGAGCACAACGCTCATCGAGTACAAGTTATAAAAGTGGTACAGCGGTTATATAGAATGTCAACAGTAAATTTTGAATAGTCATAGACTTGTAACATAAACAAATACGTTGCTATGGGCGTTGGGAGTCTCGGCACCAGAGCCCCTTCTGGGAACTAACTGCTCTGATGAACCGGGAATCCCTGAGCCCACCTCGCTACTAACATGTGGAAAAATGTCTAGGATATAGGTACACAACTTTAGAAACCGGAAAAATAATAAAAAGGAGAAAACTGAAGGGAGCTTGTATCTATATGACAACTGAATACCATGTTAATAACGTATTTATACAATCATTACTTTAATCAAAAAAGCCAACTGGTCAGTCGACCTCTCAGGGTGGATTAAACTTTGGCCGGTTGATCCGGACCGAAGCATGTTATGCTTGGGGGGTAGAGGGGTATTACTTTTGAGAATCTGCCCTGAGAGCCTCCTTGAGGCTAATAACCAAGGTAATAAAAAGTACCGAGAGCCTGAGGGACCAGTATTAAAATAGGTAGAAAGCAGAATAGTGAGAGGGGGAAAGAAAGAATTTAGGAGAGACAGAAGGGATAGAGGGGGTGAAAGGAGTAGCTGATCGTCAGGAGTGATGGGAAGGAAATGCACAGGAGACCCCTAAGAGAGAGAGATTGAGAGCCCTCCAACTATGAACCATTCTTATGAACTATCGATCACACATACAGAGGGTGCCCCACTAGATTTGCCCAGGGTTCCCAAATAATTTTGAATTTGTCTAGGGTATCTAGGATAGTGTTGGATATTTTTTCTTGCAGCATGATCCAAGTAATTTTTTGTTTGGCTAACCGAATGGACACTTTCGGTGATTTCCAGGACCGGGTGATGGTCATTTTGGCCCCAAATAGAATAAACTGGATCAGCTTCTGGGTATGTTTGGAAATTTTAGGGATGGGACCATTAAGCAAAGCAATAGTTGGATCTTGTTTCAGAGTACAACCGCATGTTCTGCGGATAAGGGAGAAGATCTTGTTCCAGTACATTCTGATTTTAGGGCATTCCCATAGTATGTGTAAAAGAGTCCCCACATGACCGCAGCCTCTAAAGCAAAGAGGCGACGTTTGCGGGTAGAATTTGGCAAGACGTGACGGTACCAGGTACCAGCGTGTAAGAATTTTCAGCCCTGCTTCGTTTATTGAAGTGTTAACCATACCTTTAAAGGAGCGGGCAAAATTAGTATGCCACTTATCCAGGTCCCAGCTGAAGTCAAGATCCCTCTCCCAGCTCGTCATGTATGCTGCTTTTTCCGCGGGTTCCGCCAGGGATGAATAGATGAGAGAGATACCACCTTTGGTGTCTGAGGCCGAAGCACACCATTGTTCATAAGGCGTTACTAAAAGATGGTTCTCATTGCTCTTCCATAACCGATTCAAAAAATGTGAAAGTTGAAAGAACCTAAATTTTTCGGCTGAGGGCATTTCAAGTTTGGAAATACAATATGCTAGAGTGAGGGGACCATTGGAGTTGAAGAATTGACCAATTCTATAAAGGCCCTTGTCAAGCCACCATTTGAAGGCTCGAATGTCTAAGCCAGGTGGAAAATTATGATTCCTGAAGATATGTGCCAGGGGGTGCCAAGTGGAGATGAGGGGTTTGAGCTTATGAAGGGCGTCACAAAGTTTCATTGAGTGAGATAATGTGGGTGCTAATATAGGGGGACGTTTTTTGGGGATATTCCAAAGCAGAAAGTCTAAGGTGAAACCAGGGACCGCCTCTCGCTCCATGCTCACCCAGTCTGGTTTGGGTCCTTTCATATAAATAGTTGAAAATTGGCTCAATTGCGCTGCCTGATAATACCACCAAAGATTAGGAACCCCTAGTCCTCCCTTTTTTCTGGGCCTAAAAAGCACCTCTTTAGAGAACCTGTGGCCTTTTAAATCACATATAAAGCGGATTATGGCAGATTGTAGGCGTTGAATGTGCAATTTAGGGACCGGGATGGGTAAGGAACGAAAGAGATATAATAACCTAGGTAGGAGTGTCATTTTAACCGCGTTCACTTTACCTAACCACGAGAGCTTATATAGCGACCATTGGGTCAGGTCGTCTGTGAGCTTTTTGATCATGGGGGGAAAATTATGTTTATAAAGTGTATTGATACCGGACGTAAGGTTAATGCCAAGATAAGGGATGGATGCGGAATTCCATGAGAATGGAAATTTACTTTTTAGGGTGTTGACGATGTCTTGAGAAATGGAAACATTGAGAGCGACTGATTTGGATACATTAACCCTAAGTCCGGAAGCTAATTCAAAGTCTTGTAAAAGTTGCAGTATGTTGGGGATGGAGATTAGGGGAGATGTGACGAACAGGAGGAGGTCATCCGCAAATAAAGCGCATTTGTGAGTACTTTGCCCACAACGAACTCCATGGATGTCTGGGTGTTGTCTAATCGCGATGGCTAAAGATTCGATAGCCATCGCGAAAAGAAGGGGGGAGAGAGGACATCCCTGCCTTGTTCCCTTCTGTATAGAAAATTTATCTGATAGATGTCCTTGTAATCTCACCTGTGCCTTAGGTTGATGGTAGAGGGCTCTCAAGATATTAATAAAGTTTGGGCCAAAACCCCATTTACTTAAAATTGTGAAGAGGTAGGGCCAAGCCACTGTGTCAAACGCTTTTTGGAGATCTATGGAGAGGAGGAGGCCCCCTGAGGAGGTCCCCCATCCCACCCCGATCTCATTAGGGAGACTGCATTTATTGCTCTCCGTATCTGGTCCGGTCCCTGTCTCCCCGGTATGAACCCCACTTGGTCCTTATGTATGTAGGTACCTGTAAAAGAGGCGAGTCTATTGGATAGTATTTTTGTCATAAGTTTTAGATCGTTATTAATTAATGAAATAGGTCTGTAGTTACTGACTTCGCTGGGGTCTTTACCTGGCTTGGGTATGACCGAAATAAAAGCCAAATTGGCATTAGGATCCAGCGGGGATGCTTTGGTTAAGGAGTTGAAGAGGCGGACCAGGTACGGAGAGAGGGTATCTATAAAAGTTTTGTAATAGTGGTTTGAGAAACCATCTGGGCCTGGGGCTGAGTCTTTTCTAAGCCCTTTTATGACTGCTCGGATCTCGGATTCTTGAAATGGGGATTCCAAGATGGAGCGGTGGGATTCAGAAATTTTAGGTAATGGGATTTTCTCTAGAAAAGCATCCAATTTTTGTTGAGAAATTGGGCAATCGTCGGAGTACAGGTTGGCATAAAAGGATTGGAATGATTTAAGGATTTTACTTGGGTTTTGGGTGTGCGACCCGGATTGGGTTTTTATTTTGGGTAGGGCAAATGACCTATGTTTCGGAGTAAGTTTGGCCGCTAACTGGGGGCCGAATTTGTTCGCGCGCAGATAGAAACTGCCGCTGAGCCAATGAAGGTGCTTTTCTGCGTTGGAGGTCAGGGCTGAGTTAAGGGATAGTCTAATAGTATCAAGTTTAGAGAGAGTGGTAGGATTGGGGTTCAGTTTATGGGACCTGCTGAGATTTTTGAATTCTTTCTCTAGCTTCATGATATCTATTTGCCGTTCTCGCTTTAATTTGGCCGCAAATTGAATCAGTTTCCCTCTGATTACCGCTTTGTGGGCATTCCAAAGAGTAGTAGGGGAGATGTCCTCAGTGTCATTCATTAGGAAGTACTCTTTAATATCCTTTTCTAGTATAATACAGTGGACGGGGTTAGATAAGATTTTCTCATTTAGGCGCCATGTGCGAGAGCCAGATGGGGACAATGAATTGGATATTCCTAAGATTACCAGGGAGTGGTCGGAGCACGGAACATCGTGGATAGAGGCGTGGTTAGCAATTTGTATATCAGAGTTCGACATGAAAATGTGGTCGATTCTAGCATATGTCTTGTGGGGTGCTGAGTAGTGTGTATAGTCCCTTGATGAGGGGTTTAATTCCCTCCATGAGTCAATGAGGCCCACCGAGTGAAAAAGTCTGGCAATCTGGAGGCTCTGTTTGGGGGGTTGCTTAAGGTGAGGGATCCCCTGAGCTGCTTTATTTAGGATCTGATCAAATGTGATGTTGGAGTCCCCACCCATAATCACCCTACCCTCAAAGTGGGGTGAGAGATTTGCCAATAAGGAGGAGAAAAATTTAGCTTGGCCTTTGTTAGGGGCATAATATGAAATGATAGTGTAGAGGTTACCTTCAATCAATCCTTTGACTAATATATATCTCCCATCATTATCTTTAACGGTTAAAGTGTGAGAAAAAGGGGTCTGTTTGGAGATTAGGATGGCTACTCCTCTTTTTTTCTCGCTAGCGTTTGCAAGGAAAAAAGTGGGGTATTTGTTGTGTAAAAAGGAAGGCAAATAGTTTGAGGGGAAATGGGTTTCTTGGAGGAGCACGACATCTACTCCTCTTGAATGATAGCTTTGGAAAGCTTTGCGTCTCTTGACGGGTGAGTTGAGCCCTTGGGTGTTATGAGAGGCAACCTTAAGTGCCCTCTGTAAAGGAAGTGGTTCAGCCATAGTCACAGAGGGAGTAACCCTGGTGTGTTAGGTGCGCACCTACCTGGTTCCCTAATGAAGCAGCGCTGAGTCTGGGAGGGAGATCTTGCTGTCGCAGCGGAGTGTTCTGGATAAAGCCGGTCTCCTGTGCACATTCCTGAAATAGAGAAAAGGGAAAGGAGGGGAAGAGGGGAAAGAGGGGAGTGAGAAGAAAATGAAAGAAGAAGGAAAGAATCATTAAATAAAACAATCTAATAACTTCAAAAAAGTCTAGGTGTAAGAGCCCAGAAAAGAAATGAACTGGACTGAAAAGTTCAGTTCAAGTCTGAGACCCAAAAACAAAAGGGTCTCAGAAAAACAGGAACAACCTCAGCCGAGGTTGTTAGTCTGATGTAACCAGTGGGAGGGTCTCCCCTGATCACAACAGAAGGAGTGGCGATGCTAGCCCAGCCGAGCCGCCGGGTCCCCATCTATTGGGGAAACATGGAACCTAAAAAGCGTGAAAGTCAAAAATTTTAAATATATACCCAAATAAAAGAAAGAAAACAAAAATGAGGAGTTGAGCCCAACCTCTAAGAGGTACATGGGCAAATCACTGCCTTAAATAAAAATGACAAAACAAAACCTGCCATAGGAGATATCCTACCATATGGAAGGGAGGGGGGGGGGAGTGAGATGGGGCACGACTTTATGCCCTAGTGTTCCCGGAAGTCAGTATAACCTCAAGTGCGGTCCATTATGAAAACCGAGGATAATTGTCTGAAGATATATAAAAAAAAAAAAAAAAAGGGGGGGGGGGGGGGGAACAACCCGAGATCATCTTCTTCCATCTTCATTTTGGGGAGGTGAGTGGAGAAGGATCAGGTAAGCGCGACCATTTTCACTGATGGGTATATAGGGTCGGATGGGGTGTACACAATGTACACAAGTACCCCTCATTCAGAGGGAATAACCTGGAGGGGAGAAGGTAGTCACACAGTCCTTGTAGAGCCGAGTAAAGATGAATTCATCTTGGAGGAAAGGAGTCGCGGTGGCGCTTCGGTTGCTGTTTGTTCCAGAGGGGAGTGATGGGGCTGCCTGGAGGGGGTCTCTTCGAGGAACTTGACTTGGACGGAGGATCCTGGGGGGAAGCTTCTTGAGAGATGAATCCAAGTCGCAGGAGTAAGTGTTCACCTTCTTGGAATGAAGAGAATCCATATGATCTTTCCTTATGTTGAAACTGAAGACGGAAAGGGAAGGTCCATCGATATTTAATTGATTTCTGTGAGAGGATTTCAAGAAGAGGTTTCAAAGCTCTTCTTTTTAGAATTGTAGTTTTGGAAATGTCTGCGAAGACTTGAATCTTGTTTCCTTGGAAGGATAAGGTGTCCAGGTTCCGAGATCTTTTCATGACTTCCTCTTTGGCTTCGTAATAGTGGGGCTTAACCACTATATCCCTCGGGAGCCCGTCCTGTCTGGGTGGTTGCAGCGCTCTGTGAGCTCTGTCAATCTCTAGTTTGTGGTCAGAGATATCTGGGATAAGTTCTTTCATGAAAAGCTTCACTGTGTCATGAACATTAGTTACAGCTTCAGGGATACCTCGAATGCGGAAGTTACCTCTCCGATTACGATTTTCCAAGTCGTCAATCTTCCCTAGTGCCGTATCAAGTTGTTCCTGCATCAATTGAATGCAATCAGTATTCTGATTGGTGCGCGCAACAGTATGTTCCACGGCTTGTTCGATCAAATCAATGCGGGCCCCCAAGCTCTGTAAGTCGGCCTTTATAGACGTGGTGATCTGCGCTGCATTTTGGGCCAGGCCTGTGGCCAGCATGTCTGAAAAACAGTTCAGAAGTTGTGCCATGTCTGACTGGTGGGGAGAGTTCAGAGGTGCAGCCTGTTGCATGGCAGGGGATGGGGCGGGAGCATGCAGTGATGGGATATGGAGTATATCAGATAAGGCCCTGTTAAAAAGGGAGTCTTTGCTGGTAGGGTAAGCAGTCTTGGGGGAGATATTACTCACAGAGGATCCCAGTGTGGTAGTGGCGAGCTGTTCCTCCTCAGGGATGTCTGCCATGAGGTCTCCGTCTCCTGTGTCTGCATGTGAGGAGGCCGCGGCCGCCATCTTAGAAGCAGTGGGGTCGGGCAGGCCGAAGGTGAGTTTCCTGCTAACCGCTGAGCGATGTGAGCGGTTAGGCATATAAATTTGTGCCCATGGACCTCCTCTACCTGTGGGTGTTTAGCAGGGACGGTTCCGCTAAAAATTCCAGCGTCTGGGGACCGCGGAAGGCTCGGCTGTGACGGAGCTCCCGTTCAGAGCGTCTTCCCGGAAGTCCCGCGCATGCGCACTGTACTATGGAAAGATTTACTCATTTATATGTTGTGGGTGTTCATCTTAAGGGAATTTAATTATTTCTTTTGGATCACTTGTTATAATAATTCATTTGAACACTAGTTCATTATTTATACATCCAACAGGTTATTCACCATCATTGGTGTATTTCACATTAGGTGTCACTTATTTTGATATCACTACGCATCACTATGTTGTAGATATTTATTTGTTGCACTGTGGTCTGTTTTTTCTTTGTGTTTAGGAATTTTTATTTTTAGCGCCACTATTTTTTTCACTGTTTTGGGGGTTGTCAATTTAACAGAGAATTAAATTTTGTCCACTCATTTGCTCATACCAAGTGGCTGCTTCAAGTATCCAGATCTGAGTCTTCCAGGAGTGCAGTGTTGGTTGTTTAGAAGTAGAGGTGGAAAGAAATTAGTTGGAAGGAGGAAGAATGGTGCAGCCCTTTACCTGCTGTTGGTTAGCATTCAGGCACTGCTCCCAATGAGCTGCATGGTGAGAAGTCACATGTCTATTCATACATACATGCGATGCCCAAACGACCGATGATGGTATTGCCACATGTTATACGCTTTGAGCAGAGACTACTAATTACTGCAGTGCAGTATATGTTGCTGTTTATGTTGATACACAGCTGAGCTCGGAGGAGCAGACCAGCGAACAACAGTGCTCTGGCAAGAGCCTCGCTGTTAGCAGCTGTAACAGGCAGCTCATAACCCATATATATGATCCATGATTATATTGGGACAAGGGTGGACACACCCCTACAATGGACAGCCCACTTGACCATTGGCTGTTAAGAATTAGCACAGATTGGTTAAATAGTATTGTATGGTATGTATTGTATTATTTTCCCTAAAACTGCAAGTATAGTTCATATATATACATTTTTTTTTGTCTAGTAAAAGCGCAACTAAGCAGAACTAAGGCAAACAATCTCCCTAGCATAGCTACATAGTAGGTGAGGTTGAAAAAAAAGACACAAGTCCATCAAGTCCAACCTATGTGTAATTATATGTCAGTATCACATTGTATATCCCTGTATGTTGTGGTCGTTCAGGTGCTTATCTAATTGTTTTTTGAAACTATTGATGCTCCCTGCTGAGACCACCACCAGTGGAAGGGAATTCCACATCCTTGCATAACAAAACAAATAAAGCATGAAGAACCAAAAGCCTCATTGGTCATTATTACTGTTTACCCAGATAATAGGACAGTGATACTGTATATCCCTACCTCTAACATGGCTAGGTGAAGCTAAACCTAGCTAAGTCTCCTTTTATCTTATGAAAAGAAAGCTAGAGGATGAATGGTTGGATATAACTACTGTATATATCCAAGCAGCATTAAAGAATCAACAGTGGATAGAATTCTGCTCCAGTCCAAGCAAAACAAAGAGACAAACAGACAAAAAATTATCAACCATGCAAACTGAAATTAAGTTGTGGTGCACCAAGTTAATACTGTGCAGTTTAGCATATCTTATATTTGATTCCTATGAATTGCTCAGAAACTGTTATTAATGTTATTTAAATCTATGTAATCCAATTAAACATTTAATCAAAAGTTAAGATTAAGTACTTTATTAAATGAATACAATCCAAAAAAACGCTATCAACAGTAGAGGAAACAAGGAAGCAGTGTTAAATTGATGGAATTAATTAAATCAAATGAGAATAAAGATTAAAATCAAATTAAAATGAAGAAATAAATATCAAATAACACAAGTTAAAGATATTATTTCAGAGCATATTTAAGTAAGAAAATATGCTTTTGAAAAAAACAAAAAAAGAAAAACAAACCCTAAAGCCTTCATATTTAGTAAACAAGCTAACTGTGCTAGGGTTTATACGATAGTTGGGGGGAGGGATGGGGGTATGTCAAAAATTAATTGAACAAATAGCTTAGATGAAGGGAAAAAACTTAAAGGGGTTGTAAACTCGCACATACTGTATACTCAGTGAAGTGAATGGCCTCAGGTGATACTGTACACAGAGATTAAACAAATCCTCCTACATTAGTTGTACCTGTTTATCTACAGATTTATTTCCCGTACAGCCATTCAAAGTCTAGAATTTACACAGGATCTCTTGGCTTTGAAAAGCAGGGGGTACAGAGCAAAAGTTACCTCTGAGAGCTGATTGGATGGAAAGGACACACCTCGCTCACACGAACAGAGCCAATCTGCTAGAGGTCCCTCCCCGGTCACCTTTTTTTCTCTTGGTGTCAGGAAAATGTATCAAAAGTGACTAATGCTTATAGTAGAGGGACAAAACAGTAGACAGAAAAAAACACTTAGTGCTCTAGATTGAGACAAGTACACACTATAGATATGCTTTGTTCCTATTTCATGTCTGAAGTTTACAACCACTTTAACCCCTTCCTGCAACCACTTTAACCTCTACCCTATTGTATGTATATAAATGACAGCCGGGCAGGAGCCCTGTTGTTCTGAGCAGTAAATGTCACTATGGTGTGGTAAAACATGGTGTCACGATGCTTAAACTGTCAATTCACTGTCCCTCTCTTGTGGTGCAGGTACAGCGTGGCTCTCTCTGGCAGTGTGGGTACAGTGTGACTTTCTCTCTGGTGGTGCGGGTACAGCGTTGCTCTCTCTCTGGCTTCCCCCAGCACAGCCCTCTCTTTTCCTGTAGCACTCACTCCCTCAGCCTTTTCCTGGATTCCAGGCTCTCATTCTCTCCCCCAGCAAAGTGTATGCTGGGGGACTGTAGTCTGCTGCCTGTGGGCAACAAAGGGGCCTCCAATCTTCTGAGACTGCATGTCCCATGATGCTCCCCTAGTCTCTTCTGATTGGCCCTCCACTGTGACCAATGGGGAGGGAAACAGCAAGACAGCAAGGCAGCAAGCTGGGTGGCGAGCAAGATGAGAGCCACTCTCTCTTCTCCTGCACTGCTGACAGGAAAAAAGGGAGGCAAGTGGGTAAAACACAGCCCACAGCTCGTCTCTCCCTTGTCACAGCACCACTGCTGTTTTTTGGTGGACTGAGTGGGGAAAAGAGCCGGTGTCACTACTTCATGGGTGTCACCCAGGCGCAGGCTGCACCCTCATAGCAAAGCCACTGGTTCTGGAAGGATGTCATATGATATCCTCCCAGGAATGCACTTTGCAAACCCACAGGCCGTGCTCCGGCACAATCTGTCACCCGGTGTATCCTCCGGACACAGCCGATGATAGATCACTGTACCAGCCTGCTGGTGGTACCATGTGATCGCTGCAGCAAATCACAGAAGACCACATGACTATTGTACACAATGAAAGGCTTTGAGTCATGCCTTTCTTTGTGTACTATTGTGAGGAACTCTGTAAATGGTCCCAGTGATCACATGGTACAGACAGGACCAATCACAGCCCATCTGTACCATGTGATTGGTTGTGGCCAATCACAGCTAATAGCAATAGTGAACACTAAATGAACGATTTTCATTTAGAACAAAATGGTTGCATATAACTGTAAAGGTCACAGTTATAAGCAAT
The DNA here is from genome assembly GCA_037952835.1 of Lithobates septentrionalis. Taxonomy (NCBI): domain Eukaryota; kingdom Metazoa; phylum Chordata; class Amphibia; order Anura; family Ranidae; genus Lithobates; species Lithobates septentrionalis. The sequence continues at coordinate 31,357 of JBBDGP010001477.1, read as the reverse complement.
CATATTGTGTAGAAAAAATACTGTAAATAAATCCTGATCACCTCCCTAGAGTAGTACAAATTGTAAAAAAAGAAAAAATGTAATAAAAAAATATAAAATAAATGAAGTGTACCTGATCACCGCCATACCAGTTATATGATGATGCTGTACTGCACTGGTGACAGTATGTAAAAATGTTTTTCAAAAAAATTGTGACAAAAAATTACAACTTCAAAAAAATCACCATGCCCCCTACTAAATACCTTGGACTGTCTACTTTCCAAAAAAGGGGTCATTTGGGGGATATTTGTATTGTCCTGGCATTTCCTGGCCTCAAGAAATGAGATTTCAGGCCGTCAGTATATCAGGATTGATTGATTTTCATATATACAGTATACATTATACCATAGGTTGTGGACTCTATAACTTTCCTACAGACTAAAACATTTACACTGATTTGGGTTATTTTCTCCAAAGAAATATAGCAGTATACAGTACATTTGACCTAAATTTATGAAGAAAGATTATTTATTTGCAAAATGTTATAATAGAAACAAAGGAATACACTCTTTTTTCCAAATTATCTGTCTTTTTTTCCTTTATTTATCAAAAATTACATCAAAAACCCATCGGTATGCCGGGCTGACAATGTCACAAGGGGGCGGAGTCACCTAGTGATGTCAGCGGGTGACCCCCATCCCTTAGTTAATTAAGAATTAGATGGCGGCAGTGGCGGTGGGCGTTGAGATTGATGATAGATTTACTGCGGAGGACATTGTTTTTGCTTTTTTTAATAATTATTAAAAAAAAAAATTATGGTTTAAATTACAAAAAATTTACTGTGGTATAGCCAAATGCTTTGAAATGTTTACACAGCACATATTGAAATAAAGGGCTTCATTCACTAAAGCAGATTACATGCAGTATTTAGGGATAAGCTTGAAGTTCGAGTCGAAAGTAAGTTTGACTCGAACATTGGGTCTTTGCCCGTTCGCCGAACAATCAAACAATATGGGGCATTTGTGGGAAATTTGAGCGCCGCGGAATGCCCCATAATGCACTGTGAGGTCACTCACCATACTTGGGTGCCTGAGAGAAGAGAGGAGCAGTGCATTAGCAGTGCATTAGCGTATGATCATTGACCAAAGCATGCACCTGACCTGCATGCTTTGGCCAATCACAGCTTGCTCTGCAGAGAGACCCATATTTGGCCAAAGGGGGACTAAGTCCACGCCCCACACTATATAAGGCTGTTTCAGAGCGGCCGTGTGTAGTGTTGTTGGCGTGGACAGAGAGATAGCTTGAGCTAGATTAGGCAGGCAGGTTAGTTAGTTATACACTCTGCATTCAGTGTAGCTTATATATACAATGCATTCAGTGGTGTACAGTTTCTAATACACAGTATATAAAACAGTGTGTACAGTTTCTAATACACTTCAGGTGGTGTACACGGTATATAAAACAGTGCAGCTGGTGTACCGTTTCTAATACAGTGCAGGCAGTGTACACAGTATATAATACAGTGTAGTGTGCTGTGAAAAGACAAAAATCCCCATCGAAGGCGCATGCGTGGCAGCTCCCAAGATGGCTGCTGGTCACTGAAGCTCCGCTCCACCACGGCCCTGCTTTAGCCACCGGAGCACACAGAGCATTTCCCCGAGCCTCACACCGGAAAATACGAGCGGTGGAGGACCCCATGAACTCGCCAAAGATAGCGGTACAAGCCAGGAGGAGCCTTACGAGCCAGATGACCGCGGCGCCCGGCCCGGTCAGTTAAGCCAAGATGGTGGCGGCTCCACGAGGCACCTGCAGCATAGGGGAGGATAACGAGTCCATTGCAGATCAGGATCCATGGTCACCACTGTCACCTGGTACTGACTTCCCCCCTCTACCCCTGGGAGCTTCTCTGGCATCCACCGAGTCCCTGCTGAGCAGAATGCAGAACGGCCTCCCCTCCACCCTAATGTTAGACCCACACACAGGCCTGCTATTATCAGTGACGGAAGCTACCATGGCCGCCCCTATTCCCAAAGACTTCCCTTCCATGATGGAAGCATTTTCTCAACTGCTCTCAAAGACCTTGGCCCTGAATGCTGACCACATAACCTCCTCCATCCATGCGGACCTGCAGCAGCTGGGGCAGCGAATAGACATGATTGAAAAAAGATCCGATCAAGCTCTGGCACGCATTTATCAAAATTCTGACAGAATACAAGAAATGCAAGAACAACTTGAAACAGCTTTTGCCAAAATCCACGATCTCGAAAATCGTTCAAGACGTTACAATTTTAAAATTTGCGGTCTCCCAGAAACACAGAAGAATGTACATACTGCGGTAAAAACTCTGCTGAAAGACCTCATACCAGACATAGCTGAAAATCGAATGGAGCTGGATAGAGCCCACAGGGCACTGCAACCCCCCCGCACGGATGATAATCAAAAGTGTTAATTTTAAAGGCTTATATGCAAGTTATTGTCATAAAAAGTGTTTGGGGACCTGGGTCCTGCCCCAGGGAACATGAATCAATGCAAAAAAAAGTTTTTAAAAACGGCCGATTTTTCAGGAGCAGTGATTTTAATAATGCTTAAAGTCAAACAATAAAAGTATAATATCCCTTTAAATTTCATAGCTGGGGGGTGTCTATAGTATGCCTGTAAAGGGGCGCATGTTTCCCGTGTTTAGAACAGTCTGACAGCAAAATTACATTTCAAAGGAAAAAAGTCATTTAAAACTACTCGCGGCTATTGCATTGCCGGTCCGACAATACACATAAAAGTTCAATGATAAAAACGGTATGGGAATTCCCCACAGGGGGGCCCCGAACCAAAATTAAAAAAAAAAAAATTATGTGGGGGTGCCCCTACATTCCATACCAGGCCCTTCAGGTCTAGTATGGATTTTAAGGGGAACCCCGTGCCAAAATAAAAAAAAAAAACGGCGTTGGGGTCCCCCCAAAAATCCATACCAGACCCTTATCCGAGCACGCAACCTGGCAGGCTGCAGGAAAAGAGGGGGGGACGAGAGAGCACCCCCCCTCCTGAACCGTACCAGGCCCCATGCCCTCAACATTGGGAGGGTGCTTTGGGGTAGCCCCCCAAAACACCTTGTCCCCATGTTGATGAGGACAAGAGCCTCATCCCCACAACCCTGGCCGGTCTGCGGGCGGGGGGCTTATCGGAATCTGGAAGCCCCCTTTAACAAGGGGACCCCCAGATCCCACCCCCCCGTGTGAAATGGTAAGGGGGTACAAAAGTACCCCTACCATTTCACTAAAAAACTGTCAAAAATGTTAAAAATGACAAGAGACAGTTTTTGACAATTCTTTTATTTAAATGCTTCTTCTTTCTTCTATCTTCCTTCATCTTCTTCTTCTTCTTCTGGCTCTTCTGGTTCTTCCTCCGGTGTTCTCGTCCAGTATCTCCTCCGCGGCATCTTCTATCTTCTCCTCAGGCCGCTCCGCACCCATGGCATGGGGGGAGGCTCCTGCTCTTCATCTTCTTCTCTTCTTCATCTTCCTTTCTTCTTCTCTTCTTCATTTTCTTCTCCGGGCCGCTACGCACCCATGCTGGCATGGAGGGAGGCTCCCGCTGTGTGACGCGTCTCCTCTTCTGACAGTTCGGGGCGGGGCAACCCGGTGACCCCGCCCCCCTCTGACGCACGGTAACTTGACGGGACTTCCCTGTGACGTCACGGGGAATGCCACAGGGAATTCCCGTCATGTCCCGTGCGTCAGTGGGGGCGGGGCTACCCGGTGACCCCGCCCCCCTCTGACACACGGGACATGATGGGAATTTATTTAAGAACCGTCAGAAGAGGAGATGCGTCACACAGCGGGAGCCTCCCTCCATGCCAGCATGGATGCTGAGCGGCCCGGAGAAGAAGATGAAGAAGATGAAGAAGATGAAGAAGAGAAGAAGAGAAGAAGAGAAGAAGAGCGGGAGCCTCCCCCCATGCCATGGGTGTGGAGCGGCCCGAGGAGAAGAAGATAGAAGACGCCGTGGAGGAGATGCTGGATGAGAACACCGGAGGAAGAACCAGAAGAGCCAGAAGAAGATGAAGGAAGATAGAAGAAAGAAGAAAGAAGAAGCATTTAAATAAAGGAATTGTCAAAAACTGTCTCTTGTCATTTTTAACATTGACAGTTTTTTAGTGAAATGGTAGGGGTACTTTTGTACCCCCTTACCATTTCACACAGGGGGGGCGGGATCTGGGGGTCCCCTTGTTAAAGGGGGCTTCCAGATTCCGATAAGCCCCCCGCAGACCCCCACAACCACGGCCAAGGTTGTGGGGATGAGGCCCTTGTCCTCATCAACATGGGGACAAGGTGTTTTGGGGGGCTACCCCAAAGCACCCTCCCAATGTTGAGGGCATGTGGCCTGGTACGGTTCAGGAGGGGGGTGGCCGCGCTCTCGTCCCCCCCTCTTTTCCTGCGGCCTGCCAGGTTGCGTGCTTGGATAAGGGTCTGGTATGGATTTTTGGGGGGACCCCACGCCGTTGTTTTTTTTTTAATTTTGGCGGGGGGTTCCCCTTAAAATTCATACCAGACCTGAAGGGCCTGGTATGGAATTTAGGGGGACCCACAACGTCTTTTTTTTTAATTTTGGTTCGGGGTTCCCCTGTGGGGAATTCCCATGCCGTTTTTATCAATAAACTTCTATGTGTATTGTCGGACTGGCAATGCAATAGGCGCGAGTAGTTTTAAATGACTTTTTTCCTTTGAAATGTCATTTTGCTGTCAGACTGTTCTAAACATGGGAAACATGCGCCCCTTTACAGGCATACTATAGACACCCCCATCTATGAAATTTAAAAGGGATATTACACTTTTATTGTTTGACTTTAAGCATTATTAAAATCACTGCTCCCGAAAAAACGGCCGTTTTTAAAACTTTTTTGCATTGATCCATGTCCCCTGGGGCAGGACCCAGGTCCCCAAACACTTTTTATGACAATAACTTGCATATAAGCCTTTAAAATTAGCACTTTTGATTTCTCCCATAGACTTTTAAAGGGTGTTCCGCGGCATTCGAATTTGCCGCAAACACCCCAAATTGTTCGCTGTTCGGCGAACTTGCGAACAGCCGATGTTCGAGTCGAACATGAGTTTGACTCAAACTCGAAGCTCATCCCTACCCATCATCAACTAAACGTCCACCTCCGGCAAGTCCTCTCCAACCTACCTGGCTCAAGCAGAGTTCTAAACGCTCTAAAGAAAACATCCCCCCTTGAAGTCTGAGATCCTTTTGGAATCTTATCTCGGTTCCAGGACTTTGTTTCCCTTTGTGCCTTCCTTCGGTCCGGATGGATCTATCAGGTTCCACAACCTTCCATCGTGATGGAGTCACCAAGATGACACTGACACTCTTTTGTAGCGTTCCCAATCTTTAGTAGGCTCTCCGACCAACTGATCGAGAGGCAGCCATTTATTCTCCATTGAAGGGCGGGGGTGGCGGGTGGAGGGAAAGTGGTTATCTGTCCTACTTCCTTCCGGGTCCCTTCACATCCTGCTGCATCCTTTTAGGAAGGTTTTCCTTGGACATACTTCTCCCTTCAACTGTATTGAAATAGGCACTGGGGGCGCCAGCAAAGTCCCAAATATTTTTTTCTGAAGTTTGGACAGGTTCACTTTAATTAAGTTACACAGGTTTGAAGATGAAGTTTCTCTGTTCCTCTTATTTGGCTAATACCTTTTTCAGGATTCCTAGGCTCACAGCCTATACAGAGCCCCGGGCTTTGGTTATCCCCAAGTGAAGAGGCCCTTTTCTCCACCCTGGGCCCCTTGAAGAGTGAGTGGAACCCAGGATGGAGAGGGCACAGTATGAAGATCACTCGGTTTGTTATTAAGGTTAATGCTCTTACAGTGGGGACGCTCTGTTTTATTTATTATTATTTTTTGATATAGACTATGAGTTATGTTTACAGTTGCATTGCATTAAAGGTGGCAGGGCCGTGGTGGTCTCAATGCACCTCCAGTAGGTTCCAGGAGCACCAATCCTGCCCCTGGTCCCCTGGCTGGCTGCCCTAATAGCTGGGTGCCAGTCCTCTCAGGTTAAAGGGTTAGGCATGGCTAGTCCATCCTTCCCTGGGATATGGGGGGGGGTCTGGGGACTCCTGAGTTTCTGTTTTTATTTTGATTTTATGTTATATTACTGTACAGGAAAGTTTAGTAATACTGGTCAATGTAACAACTATGTTTTTTCTCTCTCTCGCTTTCACCCCTTTACTTTTCTTCTTCCACTCGGTGCTTATGAGCGCTACCAGGTTCCACGTACACCTCCGGGCCCTCTCCTCCCAGGTCTATCATCCGCCATTAACACATCCTCTCCTCCGCTTGGAGTAGTCCTTCATCATCAGCAAGGTAAGAAACATTTTTTAAGTCTTGCACCACTACGACAACAACATGACTGATCGGTCCAACATGACTTCCACCCTGAGTATTGTCTTGCATAATACTCAGGGTTTGAACTCTCCCATCAAAACGTAGAAAGATTTTCCAACTCTATAAGTCCATGTATGCTGACATTCTCTTCCTACAAGAGACCCATTTCCCCATAACTTATTTGCCATTTGCTTTGCCAGACATGTTAATCTCTCCCAGCCAGAGACAGTTTCAGATCCTATGGGACGTTACATTCTGGTCTCAGGGAATATTGACGGGGAACTATATACGATCGTCTCCTATTATGCCCCCAACAAAAAGGTCAGAAAGTGTTTTTTGAATCACTGCTGCACAAACTCCGCCCACACCTCAAAGGCACAATTTTTTTCGGGGGAGATACTAATACGGCATTTGATTTCTCCCTGCAATCAAATAGTTCGGGGAAATCAAACCCCAAACGTCCCTCCAGACAGAGTGTCCAAATAGCAAAAATTCTGAATGAAGAAGGCTTAATCGATATATGGAGGGAGACCAACCCTCACTCCAAGGACTACAAGCATTACTCAGCACCCCATGGCTCATATGCCAGGATAGACCACATCTTTATTCGCCCCTATACGATCCCTTTCATAGTAAGGGCCAAGATTGTAGATTCACCCCTTTCGGACCACTCGATGGTCAGTTTGATTATGAAAAAACCCTCGGGATGCAATAACCCCCCGGTGGAGATTACAGGAAACCATTCTCAGTGACCCCATTCAGTGCGCCATTATAGAGGATTCCATTAAAGAGTACTTTAGTATTAATACAACCTCTGATATCTCACTGGAATCAGACTGGGTGGCACACAAACTGGTTATAAGGGGGAAACTAATACAGAAGGCGGCCAAACTCAAGGCGGAACACAAAGCAGACACACTTAAACAAATTGAGGAATTCAGAGCTCTAGCCAGGGCGCATAAATTAAAACCTACCATAGAATCTCTAGGCAATCTGGATAGGGCCCGGGCTCTCCTCAACCTGACCCTGACAACCGCTGCTGAAAAACACCTCCAGTGGACGGGAGCAAAGTACTACTCCCAAAGGGACAGGATCGGCTCTAAATTAGCAGTCAAGATTAGCCCCAAACATCGCTCCTTAGCATTTCCCAAAAGAAAGCTGAACTCGAGGGATCTAACCCAAAACCAAAGTAAGATCATGGAAGCATTCCTTCAATTCTATGTGGATTTATACAAACCTAAATCACCATCGGGGGCAAATCTCTGGCTGACGATCATAGGGAGTTACTTGAGAGTCCTTTTACCCAGGAGAAGGTTCTGGACACAATAAAAGCATTAAAATTCGGATCCTCCCCTGGCCCGGATGAGTTCTAGACGGGATATTACAAAAAATTTGGTACCACCCTAGCCCCACACCTAACTAAATTTTTGAATTTCCTTAGGAAAGGTTCCCCACTGGGGTCAGACCTAAATGCCGCATACATATCAGTGATTCCCAAACCAGGGAAGGACCCTAGCGAGATTGGGAATTACCGCCCAATTTCCCTGATTAACAATGATATTAAAATTTTAACTAAGATTCTAGCTAATAGGATGGCGAGTTTCATTCCAAAGTACATGCACAAAGATCAGGTTTTGGGTTTTATCCCTGGCAGACAGGGTACAGACCAAATTAGAAGGACCATAAACATTATTTCTCTTCTGAAATCCCAATGGGACGGAAGTCCTCCCCAAAAGGGCTTTATATTGTCGATTGATCTACACAAGGCTTTCGACTCAATAGATTGGGCATACCTGTCTGATATCCTGAGACGATGGGGTTTTGGCCAGTACTTCCTTAACCTTATAAATTCACTGTACTCAAACCCGTCGGCCCAAATCCGTCTGATGGGTAGATACTCGGCCTCGTTCCCGATAAAAAGGGGTACCAGACAGGGATGCCCTCTCTCCCCCCTTTTATTTGCTATAGCGATAGAAATTTTAGCAATAGCAATCAGAACTAATCCTGATATTAAGGGGGTAACCTGTGGAGACCGGGAACATAAATGCGCTCTTTATGCGGATGACCTCTTACTGTACCTCACATCTTCCTTGTTGTTTGTAAGGTCCTGAGGTCATTCAGCGTAATTTCAGGTCTGACAGTAAACATGAATAAGTCAACTGCGTTAAATATCACGGTACTGTCGGATCTTCTTTCGCAACTCACTAGAAACTTTGACTTTTCCTGGTCTCCCACGGCTATCCCCTATCTAGGAATTCACCTAACACCTGATATCGGTAGTCTTTTCAAAGCCAATTGTCCCCCCATGGTTCTCAATTGTAGAAGAGAGCTAGAGAAGTGGGCTAGATGTGGTCTGTCCTGGCTGGGAAGAGTACATGCTATCAAGATGACACTATTACCCCGCCTTTTATACTTATTCAGATCCCTACCTATCCCCCTCACGAAAAGTTTCCTCCATAAGTTACAATCTGAGATAATCCGTTTTGTCTGGGGAAATAAGGGTTACAGATGTCTGTCTAGTATACTCCTCCGCTTACGTTCACAGGGTGGATTGGGTATCCCTGACCTATGGGATTATTATCAGGCTGCCCAACTGTCACAAATCTCAATGATCTTTGGAAGAGGTCCAAAGCCTGACTGGCTTTCTATGGAAAGGTGGGCTACACCCCTCAATACTATTGACTTCCTTATGTGGTGCAACCCAAAGAATAGGCCGGCTATATTGGCCCCCACTTTGTCACATTCCATTGCGGTATGCACAAAACTATTCACAAGACCGGCCTTGATCTCCCCTCTAAAACCCCTCTCCCACATCTTTCATAACCCTAACTTTCCACCTGGAATGGACATACGAGCATTTAGATGGTGGACGGATAAAGGCATCTACAGAATAGGACATTTCCTCACACCTGCAGGTCCCCTTACTCTATCCTACTGTAAACGCATACTGGAAATGCCTGCTTCTGAAAGATTTAGATTCTCCCAAATTTCCCACTTCCTAAACTCTATTTGGACTAATAAGCCCGAACCTCCTTCAATTACACTGTATGAACATTGGTGCGCTAACATTTACAACCAGAAAGGGATATCTGTGATATACTCAGCAATCATGTCGAAATTAGACAAGCCGATATATGCAAAGACCTGGGAGGAGGACACCGGCGGATCGTGGACGCCAACGGAATGGTTCAGAGTATGGACCCGCTCATACACAGGTATCTATAACATCTCTCTGATAGAGGCCAGCCTCAAGGTATTGTCAAGGTGGTATTATGTATCAGCTGTGATTTATTCTGGGACATCTCCACTGTGCTTTAGAGGGTGTGCATTGGAGGGCACAATGCTCCACATATGGTGGTCCTGTCCCCGCATTAGACCCTTTTGGCAGAAATTATTTCGAACTATCGGCACCATAATGAATATTTCTGTAGCTCCTAACCCCCACATAGCTTTACTTAACCACACTATACCTAATATAACTAAACACTCTCAAACTCTCGCATTCTTCATTTTTTGGGGGGCCAAAATTACTATAGCTAAAGCATGGAAAAGGCCCACAGTGTCCTTCTAATGTTGTAAGAGAAAAGTATCTTGGATAATGTCCCAGGAGAAGATAGTGGCGAAACTGCTTTACAAATTTGAAAGATTTCATGCTACCTGGGAACCGTGGGCAATGTATTGTAACATTCCGCTCCTACCAGGAATGGAACCTGGTCTGGATAGAGCTCCTTAGTGACCATGATACTATACCTCTCCACTTCCTTTCTTTCTTCTTCTAACACACTTCCTTTCTCTTCTCTCAGGGATGGGCTAATCCCTTCTACTCACACATTACATAATGATATGCTACATCCATTGAGGGGTGTTCTGGAGGGACGACTATCCGGTCTGCCGCCAGGATCCCAGGGGTCCCCTGGGCGGTCCGGACCGGGTGGTCCCTCTTTTACAAACCCTGTTATCCTAACAGTACGGCCTTGATGAACGAATTTATTTCTGACTGATAAACATATAGGATTGCTATACCATCATTCCTTGAGTGGGTTCAATGAATACAATGTTTATGTTGCTGTTTTTACTGTCTATGAATATTGTATTGCTTTGTGGGCAACGGGCTTTAGATGGTTGACAGCCCCGATGACCTGTATAGCGGTGAATCTATGGGTTGGAGGTGCAGCTCCTCTCGATACGACACAGCTAGAACCCAGTTGGGGTGTCTGGAGGGGGGCGGCGCTTTCCCCACGGGGGCTTAGCGCATATACCTTGTCCCACCGAATGCAGTTGTATCTAAATTTTTCCATCTGTATATCATTCTCTTATGTGTAGTATAGATTTAAATCTTCTTAATGTACAATGTAATAGTCTGTATTAAAGATTTTGCAAAACTTTAATAAACATTTTTTGAAAGTAAAATCCCCATTATGTCCAGAAGGCCACCAAGGAGAGACAGATGCTCACAGGCCACTAAAAGAGGGCAAACAGCCTCTGTGTCTACAGTCAACAGTGGTGGTCATGGACATGGTGCATCCTCTGCAGGTGGCCGTGGGGCACGCTTGTACTTTTTTTCTGCTGCTGGTCGTGTTATTGAGCCTCAAGATGCAGAAGAGTTAGTGGAGTGGATAACGCAACCTTATCCTCCTCATCCTCTGTCACCCAGGTTCATAGTAGTTTGCCTTCCATTGCAGCTGCCCAAGTGGCCTATTCCACTGGCTCCTTGTCCACAGTTACTCCTTCTGTAGCCCCACCATCATGCATGGAGGCGTCCCCAGAATTATTCGACCACAGCATCGGTTACATGCTGCTGGAGGATGCACAGCAATTTGAAGGCTCTAATGTTGGTTCAAAGATTGAGGAAGGGAGTAATGTGAGCCTAGAGAGAGAGGGTGCCACAGAAGGACAAAAAACTGGCAGTCATGTTCCCCAAGCTGCAGCATACTGCCAAGTCACTGCTCCAGTGATGAGGAGGGAGGGGGTGATGAGGTCACCGACCAAACTTGGGTGCCTGAGAGAAGAGAGGAGGAAAGTGAGGAGGAGGTGGAAGAGGTACAACTAAAGAGGCAGGATGTCCTCTAGGGGTCAGCTTAAGGGCAGCCACCCTATTGCGTCACACCGCAGAGCTCTGCAGGTCCAGGGTGCTGCTGACTCCCTGCTGACTTTTAAAAGTTCCTTGGTGTGGGCCTTTTTCAACACATGTGCAGTAGATTGCACCATTGCTGTTTGCAACCTATGTCTGAAGTGGATCAAGCATGGCCAGAACAGCAGCCGCTTGGACACCACATGTTTGACCAAACATATGATGACCTGCCATGCATTTCTTTGACAGCAGCACCTGAAAGACCCACACCACAGAAAAAGGCAAAATTCTCCTCGCTCCTCATCTGGGATTTCAAACCCTACTATACCTCCAGTCCTCTCAAAAACCTGCACTGAGAGGAATGAAGGTATAGCAAGAGTGTCAAAAGTATTTGCAGCCAATGTGCTAGCAGTAAACCACCAGTTGATTTCAGCAGGCAAATTTCCCTACCCCAGATACTGAACCGTAAAAAGAAATTCGGTCCGAGCCATCCACATGCTCAGCATCCAAATGCTAGCTTGGCCAAAGTGCTAGCACTGCAACTGCTGCCTTTTCACCCCCTTTCGTGAATTTGTGAAATGTGCTGTACCACAGTGGCAGGTTCCAAAATGGCATTTATTTTCACGCAAGGCCATTCCGGCTGTCTACCGTCATGTGGAAGGCAATGTTTTGGCCTTGTTGGACAGGGCGGTCAGCAGTAAGGTTCATATTATCGTTGACTCATGGTCCAGCAGGCATGGGCAGGGGCGTTACCTTTCCTTCATGGCACACTGGGTAACATTGCTGGAAGCTGGGAAGGATGCAGGACAGGGATCAGTGGTGGAGCTTGTTCCGCCACCACACCTCCAAAAAGCTAGTGGTGGTTCTGCCACAACATCTGTATGCTCTGGCAAAAATATGTCATACGGTGCTTGAGTTGGTCTGCCTAGGGGACAGGAGGCATACTGGGGCAGAGATTCTGTCAGCTCTGCAGGGGCAGGCTCAGAGGTGGTTAATGCCATGCCAGCTTCAGCCAGGAATGGTTGTATGCAACAATGGCACCAATCTTCTCTCCACCCTCCAACAGGGACACTTTACCCATGTTCCATGTTTGGCACATGTCCTGAATTTGGTGTGCAGCGTTTCTTGACAAAGTACCCAGGCTTACAAGATCTCCTGAGGCAGGCCAGAAAAGTCTGTGGTCATTTCCACTGGTCATACAATGCCAGTGCTTGGCTGGCTGACATTCAAAGGGAATGCAACCTGCCCACCATTGGCAATGCTGCAGCGGCTGCACACACAGCAGAGGGCCATCAATGAGCACCTGTGCAAGTATGGCACCAGGACAGGGTCAGGGGAGCTTGGCTTCTTTTTGTCATGTCAGTGGCTACTGATCAAGGATGCATGCACTGTCCTGTCACCATTTGAGGAGGCCACAAGGATGTTGAGCAGCGACAATGCATGCATCAATGACACTGTCCCTCTAATCTTCCTGCTGGAGCACACACTTCATGGAATCATGGACAGGGCACTTGAGGCAAAACAGTGGGAGGAAGAGGAGGACTTCCTTTCCTCTCAAGGCCCCCTTTATCCAAATAGCATTCCTGCGGGTCCGCCAAATGCACAGGAAGAAAAGGAGGATTGTGTCAGCATGAACGTAGAGAATAATAGTAGCAGTCTTCAAGGGATGGGTTTCAGTCCCCAGAAACCCAGAGTTGTACGTGGCTGGCAGGAGGTAGATAATGTGATCCTTAGTGACCCAGAGGACTCAGAATTGAATGCCTCAGAAAACTTACGCTGCATGGCCTCCCTGATTCTGCAAAGCCTGCGACAGGACCCTAGGATTTGTGGTATTAAGGAGAGGGATCATTACTGTCTGGCAACCCTTCTTGATCCACGTTACAAGGGTAAGTTTGCAGAACTCATCCTGCCTTCGCAGATGGAGCAGAGGATGGAACATCTTCAGGAGGCCTTGAAGAAAAGTTTGTGTAATGCATTTCCAGACCCTGGGAGGTTACCATTTTCTGGTGCTGGACAATGTGTTTCTGAAGCCACGTTCGATCAGAGGAAGAGCGGTGGCAAAGGTGACCATCTGACCGATGCCTTTAAACAATTTTTCAGTCCTCAGCACCAAGGTCTGATACCAGCAACCAGCACCAGCATCTGCATTATACGGTGCAGGAACATATAGGGGCAAGAGCAGACTTGGAGACCTTTCCAACAGAGCATCCACTGGGTTACTGGGTCTTGAGGATGGACCACTGCCTAGAACTTGCTCAATATGCCACTGAGCTACTGGCCTAGACTCCGTTGATAGGCTCACATATATAACAATGAATCAGTCCTGGATCAGCAGCTGTCAAGCACCTGATGCTGATGTAACTGATTAAATTTGCTCCGGATGTAGGATCCCATGATGACTGCCTATGCTGCCCATCCTATTCCTCCTCAATCATGATGATGTTCCAACAATATTTTTGGTTTAGGGCACCACCACCACCCAAGGCCCAATTTTTCTGCCCCTGTTTAACAGGGGCGTGTAATTACAATTTTTGAAATAATATTTAACAGCAGGGCCCATTCCTGCGCCCAACAAGAGTAACTGTGAGGGGTTACAGTGTTGTGGCACCACCACCACCCAAGTCCCAATTTTTCTGCCCCTGTTTAACAGGGGCATGTAATTACAATTTTTGAAATAATATTTAACAGCAGGGACTGCTCCTGCACCAAACAAGAGTAACTGTGAGGGTTACTATGTTCTGGCACCACCAACACCTAGGGCCCAATGTTTCTGTCCCTGTTATCAGGGGGCATGTATTTAAAATTTTTGAAATAATATTTAACATCAGGGCCTGTTCCTGCACCCAACAAGAGTGACTGTGAGGGGTTACAGTGTTCTGCACCATCAAAACCTAAGTCCCAATTTTTATGCAGAGTATATAGTGCAGTCCGTATAGTATATATATACTGCAGTTCAGAGTATATAGTGCAGCCCGTATAGTATGTATACTGCAGTTTAGAGTACATAGTGCAGTCTGTATAGTATATAGACTGCAGTTCAGAGTATATAGTGCAGTCAGTGTAGTATATATATAATACAGTGCAGGGTATATAGTGCAGTGTACAATATATAATATAGTGTATTGAAGTGGTAAAGGGGAGCCCTATGACAGAATTAAGGAGGAAAAAATGGCATTGGTTCCCCCGTCCATACCAGGGTCTTTGGGTCTGGTATGGACTTTTGGGGGGACCCCCATGCCATTTAAAAAAAATAATTTGGCTGTTTTTTTCAATGATTTTTTATTTATATTGCCGGGATCTGGCAATACATGACAGCTGTGAGCAATTTTAAACAACATTTTTTCCTTTAGAAATGTCATTTTGCTGCGGTACTGTTCTAAACATGGAAAACATGTGCTACTTTACAGGCAGACCAAGAGGACCCCCCAGGAGTGATATTTACTGTAAAGGAATATAAAATTTTTATTGTTACCCCAACTCTTTTTTGGCAATAACTTGCATATAAGCCTCTAAAATGAGCACTTTTGATTTTTCACGTTTGTGTCCCATAGACTTTAACGGTGTTCGCATGTTTGAACAAATTTTTTGTCTGCTTGCAAGTACTGGTGCGAACCGAACCGGGGTGGTGTTCAGCTCATCCCTAGTAGTATTTAGGTACTCTTTTTTCCCAAATACATGTTTCCCAAATATCACATACGATGCTTAAACTGTCAGTTCACTATCGCTTTATGCCGTATGTGCCTCAAAAACTAAAATGCTTGATAAATAACATGTACAATAGCCTTAAAGTCAATTCACTAAAGAAAATAAATAAATGTATGCGTTAAATAAGTAGTGGTCCATACATGTGATAGTTAAGGAATCTGTATTCCATTTTACCTGGTTGTTAAGGAGCCGGCAGCCACCGTCGTCCTTAACAACCAATAAATAGCTGGTTGTTAAGGAGCTAGCAGCGTCCTTAGCAACCATAACTCATCTGCTGTCAGCAGGATTCCCCACTGGCAGCAGAATGTAAACAAAATGAGTGCTGGCATTACATTTTTTTTTTTAAAAACAGGGTCTGAAATGAATTTTGAAGTGAAACCCACGCTCAACTCCCCACCCTCCTGAACCATACCAGGCTACATGCCCTCAACATTGGTGGGTGGGATGTTTTTGGGGGTATTCCCCCAAAATCACCTTGTCCTCATGTTGAAGAGGAAAAGACATTCTTCCCCACAACCCTGGCCCAGTGGTTGTGGGATTGCGGAGGTTGACTTATCGTATTTTGGAAGCCTCCTTTAACAAGGGGGCCCCCAGATCTGGCCCTCAATCAATGAGTATGGGGTACTATGTATCCCTACTCATTCAGCAAACAAAAGTGCAAAGTAAAGAAATGCCCAGAGTTGTTTTTTGACAAGTTCTTTATTCAAAAAAAATCCCAAAAAATGATTGTCCCCTGAAGTAGAACCAACATCATTTATGATGCACGCCTGTCACCAACCCACATGAAAAAAAAAACTCGACCAGCACCAACGCTTGACTCCGCCGAATGACAGCTCCATGTTGAGGGAATGTGGCTTGGTATGGTTTAGAAAGGGGGGACAAGCATGGGGTTCCCATCAAAATCCACTCCAGACCTGAAGGGCCTGGTATGGATTGGGGGGCCCCCACACTGTTCTTTTTTTTTAAATGCTGGCACTTCTTTTGTTCACATTCTACTGTCAGAGGGGAATCCTGCTCACAGCAGGCAAGTTATGGTTATTATGCCTCCCTTTCCTGGCCTGCAGGGCTGAATGCTTGGATAAGGGTCTGGTATGCAATTGGAGGGGATCCCATGTCTGGTATGGATGGGGGCCCCCATGCTGTTTTAAAAAAATATTTAATACAGACACTTCATTTGTTTACATTCTGTTATCAGTGGGGAATACCACTGACAGCAGATGACTCATGGTTGTCAAGAACGCGGCAGCCGCTGGCTTCTTAACAGCAAATTATTCACTGGTTGATAAGGATGCATTGACTGCTGCCATTAAAATAAATGCATCACTTCATAAAATAGCTCATGCTTTATTATAGTAGCATTTTTCAGTGAATTGCCCTTGTTTTGGGTACTTACCTGCACACATTGATTTGTTGTGGCGGATGTTGTGGAGTCATCTGGAGGAGAGAGAGTGTTTTTTCCAGAGATTCACTTTGCCTAATAATGGTGGAGATAATAATGTGGGTTAGACTCTTAAGAGTCACCAATATCTGACAAGCAAATTTGGATCTCTTGGTCGTTGTCGATCACAGTAGAGGAAGCCTTTTTTCTGGAATCACTTCATAAGAGACTTTGGGGCTGATTTATGAAGCATTTGCTCCATGACTTGCGGTGCACGCTGATGTGCAAATGACATTTTCGTATTTACAAAGCATTTGCGCCGGTAACACAGCGCGATCCCCCCATTTACTATTCTCTTCCCAGCGCACGGGAAGAGGTGATCGGTATGCCATTATAGACATGGCACACGGCATCTTTAACTTAAAATTTAAACAAGCTGGAAGTGCCAATATTATGGGGGTGATGTGGGGGGATGTGGGGAAGTGTAGTACTAACTGTCCACGTAACAAATATGGCCAAAATAGAATGAGAAAGTGACTTTCTCTGAACAAGCTGGCAGCGCCGGCAAATACATTTAGAGCTGCAGGAGGTGAATTTATACACTGCGCATGCTCAAACGGCATTTGTGCTTGTTCAAATGCTTTGGTTCAGTCAAAGTCCGGAAAAATCTTATTAAATTTCAAGCAACGTAAATGCATTTGCATAGGTTGAATGGGCGCACCTCTACACTTTTTTTTTGTTTATGCTGGTTCACTTCACGGCTATAATGAAATGTTGGTCCGGCAAAACACATAAAAGTTCATTGATAAAAACAGCATTAAGAAAAAAAACAAAATTCAGAAAAAAAATGCGTGGGGTTCCCCCGAAATTCAATACCAGGCCCAGGTCTGGTATGGATTTTAAGGGGAACCCCGCACCAAAATTAAGAAAAAAATTGGTGTGGGGTCCCCCTAAAAATCCATACCAGACCCTTATCCGAGCACGCAACCTGGCAGGCCACAGGAAAAGAGGGAGGGACGAGAGAGCGCCCCCCCTGAACCGTACCAGGCCACATGCCCTCAACATTGGGAGGGTGCTATGGGGTCCCCCACAAAGCACCCTGTCCCCATGTTGATGAGGACAAGGGCCTCATCCCCACAACCCTTGCCCGGTGGTTGTGGGGGTCTGCGGGCGGGGGGGCTTATCGGAATCCGGAAGCCCCCTTTAACAAGGGGACCCCCAGATCCCGCCC
This sequence comes from Lithobates septentrionalis, assembly GCA_037952835.1. Classification (NCBI taxonomy): domain Eukaryota; kingdom Metazoa; phylum Chordata; class Amphibia; order Anura; family Ranidae; genus Lithobates; species Lithobates septentrionalis. Next base: position 13,613 of record JBBDGP010001477.1, on the reverse strand, counting down.
CCCCCCTGTGTGAAATGGTAAGGGGGTACAAAAGTACCCCTACCATTTCACAAAAAAGTGTCAAAAATGTTAAAAATGACAAGAGACCGTTTTTGACAATTCCTTTATTTAAATGCTTCTTCTATCTTCTATCTTCCTTCGGTTTCTTCCTTCATCTTCTTCTTCTTCTGGTTCTTCCTCCGGTGTTCTCGTCCGGCATCTTCCTCCGCGGCGTCTTCTTCCCTTCTTCTCGGGCCGCTCCGCATCCATGGGAGGCTCCCGCTGTGTGACGCTTCTCGTCTTCTGACGGTTTGCCCCCTCTGATGTCACAGGGAAAGCCTCGGGGAAGTCCCCATGCGTCAGAGGGGGGCGGGGTCACCAGGTTATTTAAGAACTGTCAGAAGATGAGAAGTCACACAGCAGGAGCCTCCCATGGATGCGGAGGGGCCCGAAAAGAAGAAGGGAAGAAGACGCCGTGGAGGAAGATGCCGGACGAGAACACCGGAGCAAGCAGCAGAGGATCGGAGGAAGAAGAAGATGGATGAAGAAACCAAAGGAAGAAAGAAGATAGAAGAAAGAAGAAAGAACATGGAAAGAAGAAGCATTTAAATAAAGGAATTGTCAAAATTTGTCTCTTGCCATTTTTAACATTTTTGACAGTTTTTTTGTGAAATGGTAGGGGTAATTTTGTACCCCCTTACCATTTCACACAGGGGGGAGGGCCAGGATCTGGGGGTCACCTTGTTAAAGGGGGCTTCCAGATTCCGATAAGCCCCCTACCCTCAGACCCCCAAAACCACCGGGCAAGGGTTGTGGGGATGAGGCCCTTGTCCTCATCAAAATGGGGACAACGTGCTTTGGGGGGGACCCCTAAGCACCCTCCCAATGTTGAGGGCATGTGGCCTGGTACGGTTCAGGAGGGGGGGCGCTCTCTCGTCCCTTCAAATAAGGGTCTGGTATGGATTTTAAGGGGGACCCCACGCCATTTTTTTAAAAATTTTGGCACGGGGTTCCCCTTAAAATACATGCCAGACCTGAAGGGCCTGGTATGGATTTTGAGGGGGACCCCCACACCATTTTTTTTTTAAATTTTGGAGCCCTGAAGGGCTTTTTTTCTTAATGCTGTTTTTATCAATGAACTTTTATGTGTATTGCCGGTCCGACATTTCATTATAGCCGTGAGTATTTTTAAATAACTTTTATTCCTTAAGGGCCAGTTCACACCACATGCAGTCCAGTGCGTTTTTTTTCTGCATCAAAAACTCACGGAAGTAGGTTATATGGTTTTCAATGGCATAGTTCACACCAGTGCTTGCAGTTCCAGTGCGTTTCCAGTTCCAGAAAAAAATGTAGAACATGCTGAATTTTGTATGCACTGAACTGTACTGGAACGCTGTAAAATGCATCAAAAACGCACTGGAACGCACCTAAATGCACCAAAAATGCACTGCAACACACTTGATCTTATTTAAGTTTAAGAAAAAAAGAGGGGGGAAACAAGCACTGGACTGCATCAAAAACGCAACAAAAACGCACTGGAACGCATCAAAAACGTGCATGCAGAAAAGCACCTGGAATGCATCTGGACTGCATTTCTATAGTGTGATTTGGCCCTTAGGGCCCTTAGGGCTAGTTCACACCATAGAAACGCAGTCCGGATGCGTTCCAGGTGCTTTTCTGCATGCACGTTTTTGATGCGTTCCAGTGCGTTTTTGGTGCATTTTTGATGCAGTCCAGTGCCCCCCCCCCCTCTTTTTTCTTAACCTTAAATAAGGACAAGTGTGTTCCAGTGTGTTTTTGATGCGTTTTACAGCTTTCCAGTACAGTCCAGTGCCATTGAAAAACATATTACCAAATTTCCATGCATTTTTGATGCATAAAATATGCACTGGACTGCATTGGTGTGAACTGGCCCTTACGCAATTTGGCATATTTAAAGGCATTTCTCCTTGTTTCGTTTTTGGGGTTGTCCAATTGGTGACATTGATATACTGTATGTCCCTTAGAGTGGGACCTGGGCCCCATACCCATTTTAAGGCCAATAACTAGAAGATAAGCCAGCCAAGTGGGGACTAGTAAAATTGCCAAGTCAGTTCCCTTAGACTGCAATGGTATTTGTTGTATAACTATTGCACATGTTAGACTCTTTAGTTGCCCCCCTGAACTGGGGGGTGTTTTGTCCCATCTGTAATTTTGGTGCATGCTGGATGGTGTGCTTAATTTTAGACAGGGGGTGGCTTATTTTGTGCTAGCTGCATTTGGGTTGTTCTGGGCATGCTCAGGGACTTTGTTTTTTTTTTTTTTGGTGGTGCTTTTTGTGTATGAACATTACTTGGATGTTTCTGGGCATGCTCAGAGTATGTTTTTTGGGTTAGTAATTTAGTGTGTGTGTGTCTGTGTGTGTCTTGGCTGGCAAGAGAGTACATTTGGGTGTCCTTATCAAGTTTCTAATATGTATTTTGTTTATTATGTTGTTGCAAAACAGATGTGTTTTTATGCAATTTATTTGTTACTTTGGTACTTTGGTTTGTTGTTTTTTTGGGGGGGGGGGTGGTGGTTATTTTACCATGAAGTATTTTTTATGTTGGCAATTTTTGTTGTTTTTATGTTGTTCACTTTGATTTAACTGGCTGTGCTGCCTTATTTTTAAACTTCTTTCTCAAGATGTTGTGTCTAATGTTGTTTTAATCCTTAATAGATGTCCATTTGTGGGTGCACTCCTTTTAACTCCTGTTAATTTACACTGCAAAAGGGTCAACCCTCAAACATATTCTGTTAGTGTCTCAAATTAACTTACATGTGTGTATTTTGCTTTCCTTGATTCTTTTAGAAGTCCTGTTTTTTTTTTGGACCAATAAAATTGTTTCAATTTTTTATGTTTTATGTGTGTTCTTTTCATGCAACGGATTTCCTAGCTGCAGCTTAACTAGGCTGATTGGCATGTCTTAGATAAATCCCTTTTTTATTTTATTTTTTTAGTTTTAAGTTACTTTCCTGGTGCCTTCATGGTAGCACATGCATGGATTGTACGTATGCTGCCATGGATAGTGACCAGGAAAGTAACATTTCAGAGTGGTAAGTATTCAATTGTCTTTTTGAGCAGTGGTTTTCAGCCTCAGTCCTCAAGTACCCCCCCCCCCCCCCCGACAGGACATCTTTATGAAATTTTATCTTATCTAAAATAGCTGTCCAAAATACAAAACTATTGACTTTGATTTAAAGCACCTGGCAAGATGAAGGAAAACCTCCAAACATGGCCTGTTGCTGTTGTGGGGTACTTGAGGACAGGGTTGAGAAGCACTGATTTAGAGCACTGAAGACAATCCTATTCTAATTGTGGACATTTGAGGGAAATCAAGATTTATTTTTTTTTATATTTTTTTTAAGGTTGGGCTTTGAGTCACTTTTCTTAAAATTGGCTTTACTTCCTGTCACATAGCCAAACAGGAAGTGAGAGTAAAACCCTAACACTATTTTTCCTTGGGGACACACAGGTCAATCTAACTGCCCCCACTATGCAAATTGCACTATAGCACTTTGTTGTGTACACCCCAAATTATTAGGTATTTTGGGGTTTATTAAAGGCAAATCCTTTCTGCAATACAAGTGTAGTTGATGAAAATCTGAGGGGGTAGTACTGGTGCTTTTATCATCCAATCATGTAGAGGCAAAGATGCCGTTTTTTTTTCTTTTCCTTGCTTGTCCCCCTCGGATCTCCAGCTAATGCACTTGTAGTGCAAAGTGGATTTACCTTTTAGTAAATAAACCCCAAGATACATAATAATTTGGGATGTACATGGCAAAATGCTAGAGTGCAATTTCCCGAATGGGGAAACTATTTATATTGACCTGTGTGTCCCCAAGGACATACATTGGTAGGGTTTTACCCTCACTTCCTGTTTGGCTAGGTGACAGGAAGTGAGAAATTGGCAAAATTTGGTAGGTGTCTTCACCCTATCAGGGGTGTAGACATCTGACAAAACTTCTAATCCCTCTGCAGTCTATCCCCAAGCAAAAATAAGAAAGGATTTGAATGAGTTTAACTTTGCAAAGACACATTCCTAAGTTCAATTGTGATGCATGTTAACGGCCCATTTAGACCTTTAATAGAAAGTCATCAGTTGCCTTTGACTCTAAACATTATTTTTGGCCAGTCCTAGAAATCTGCATCTGTTTTTCTATTAACCACTTGGTTAAGTCTCATACACACAATGGGACTTTGTACAAACTTTCCAGTGGATTTTTGTACAAAGGGCGTTGGCCTTAGGGTTCTTTCACACGGACGTGTCCGTGTACGGAGCCCGTTCTGCTCAGCGGGGGATCGCTCCGTGGATCCCCACTGAGCAGGCAGATGACAGGTCTGTCTCTGGGGGATTGGATGATGACGGACCGTAGAGTCCGTCATCACCCGATCCGATCCACAGACGGATGGAAAAATAGGTGTTTCCGGGGCGGTGCGGGCGCCAGCGGTAAAATGGCGCTATTTTTAGCGCCGCTTTACCGGCGGTATTCGGCCGCTAACGGTTTTAACCCCTGATAGCAGCCGAAAAGGGGTTTATATAAATCCGCCCGCAAAACACCACCGCAGCGGCATTTTGCCGGCGGTATAGCCGCGCTGTTCCATTGATTTCAATGGGCAGGAGCGGTTTATACACCGCTCCAAAGGTACTGCTAGCAGGTCTTTTTTTTAGGCCCCTTTCACACTTGGGTGTTTTTAGGTGCTACAGCGCTAAAAATAGCATCTAAAAAATGCCCTAAAGAAGCGGCTCCATTCACTCCAGTGAGGGCTTTCACACTGGAGCGGCGCGCTGGCAGCGCATCACAAAAAGTCCTGCCAGCAGCTTCTTTGGAGCAGTGAACTCACCGGTCCTCCCCATTGAAATCAATGGGGCAGCGCTGTGATACTCCCGGCAAAATGACGCTCCAGAAGCGTTTTGCGGGTGTATTTAACCCCTTTTCGGCTGCTAGCAGGGGGGTTAAAACCGCCCCCCACTAGCAGCCGAATAATGGCGCTAAAACGACAGTAAAGCAGCACTAAAAATGGTGCCGCTTTGCCGCAGATGCCCCCACCGCCCCAGTGTGAAAGGAGCCTTACTGTCCTGCTAGTGCACCACTCCTGTGCGAAAGCCCGATTCACACTGGAGTGAATGGAGCCTCTTCTTTAGGGCGTTTTTCAGGCGCTATTTTTAGTGCCTGAAAAACACGCCAGTGTGAAAGGGGCCTTATCCTTTCACACGGATGGATAGAATTGTGCTTTTAGCTTCATTTTCTACCGCAGCTAAATGCACACAATGCTTTTGCTTTCCTATGGCCCCATTCACACACTGCATTTTGATTACATGCGGTTTGGTGTGGATAGAAAAATAGAACTGACTGCTTCCAGGAGCGATTTAGCGCAGCTATCCGCACATACCCGCAGGTAATTACAGTGCACTGTGTCAGCTGCAGATAGCAGCACCGAGCTGGCTCGCTCATCGGGAAAGGAAATTTTTTTTTTCCTTTCCCAATGAGCGACAAGCACGGGGATCCGATTTGGATCCCCGCCAATACCAGGCACTGTGATATGAATCTTGAGGGAGAACTCCACACCAAATTTTAAATAAAAAAACGGCATAGGTTCCCCTCCAAGAGCATACCAGGCCCTTCAGTCTGTTATGGATTTTAAAGGGAACCCCCTACGCCGAAAAAGGGGGGCTCCCGGATTCTGATAAGCCCCCCGCCTGCAGACCCTGGCAACCAACGGCCAGGGTTGTCAGGAAGAGGCCCTTGTCCTCATCAACATGGGGACAAGGTGCATTGGGGTGTGGGGGGCCTGCAGCGTGCCCCCCCCTTCCCCAAAGTACCCATCCCCCATGTTGAGGGCATGCGGCCTGGTACGGTTCAGGAGGGGGGGGTGCTCGCTCATCCCCACCCCCTTTCCTGACTGGCTGGGCTGCGTGTTCAGAGAAGGGTCTGATATGGATTTTGGGGGACCCCCCACACAGTTTTTTCGGCGTAGGGGGTTCCCCTTACAATCCATACCAGACCGAAGGGCCTGGCATGCACACGGAGAGGGAACCCACGCCAGTTTTTCTCGCGCTGCTTTAATAGGGCCCAAAATACATCCCTGGGAATTACAGACCAGTTAGCCTAACATCAACAGTATGTAAACTCTTGGAGGGGATGATAAGGGACTATATACAAGATTTTAGTAATAAGAACTGTATCATTAGCAGTAATCAGCATGGATTCATGAAGAATCATTCTTGCCAAACCAATCTATTAAGCTTCTATGAGGAGTTGAGTTGCCATCTAGATAAAGGAAGGCCCGTAGACGTGGTGTATCTGGATTTTGCAAAAGCATTTGACACAGTTCCCCATAAACGTTTACTGTACAAGATAAGGTTCGTTGGCATGGATCATAGGGTGAATACATGGATTGAAAACTGGCTACAAGGGCGAGTTCAGAGGGTTGTGATAAATGGGGAGTACTCAGAATGGTCAGGGGTGGGTAGTGGGGTTCCCCAGGGTTCTGTGCTGGGACCAATCCTATTTAATTTGTTCATAAACGATCTGGAGGATGGGATAAACAGTTCAATCTCTGTATTTGCAGACGATACTAAGCTAAGCAGGGCAATAACTTCTCCGCAGGATGTGGAAACCTTGCAAAAAGACCTGAACAAATTAATGGGGTGGGCGACTACATGGCAAATGAGGTTCAATGTAGAAAAATGTAAAATAATGCATTTGGGTGGCAAAAATATGAATGCAATCTATACACTGGGGGGAGAACCTCTGGGTGAATCTAGGATGGAAAAGGACCTGGGGGTCCTAGTAGATGATAGGCTCAGCAATGGCAGGCAATGCCAAGCTGCTGCTAACAAAGCAAACAGAATATTGGCATGCATTAAAAGGGGGATCAACTCCAGAGATAAAATAATAATTCTCCCGCTCTACAAGACTCTGGTCCGGCCACACCTAGAGTATGCTGTCCAGTTCTGGGCACCAGTCCTCAGGAAGGATGTACTGGAAATGGAGCGAGTACAAAGAAGGGCAACAAAGCTAATAAAGGGTCTGGAGGATCTTAGCTATGAGGAAAGGTTGCGAGCACTGAACTTATTCTCTCTGGAGAAGAGACGCTTGAGAGGGGATACGATTTCAATTTACAAATACCGTACTGGTGACCCTACAATAGGGATAAAACTTTTTTGCAGAAGCGAGTTTAACAAGACTCGCGGCCACTCATTAAAATTAGAAGAAAAGAGGTTTAACCTTAAACTACGTAGAGGGTTCTTTACTGTAAGAGCGGCAAGGATGTGGAATTCCCTTCCACAGGAGGTGGTCTCAGCGGGGAGCATTGATAGCTTCAAGAAACTATTAGATAAGCACCTGAATGACCGCAACATACAGGGATATACAATGCAATACTGACACATAATCACACATATAGGTTGGACTTGATGGACTTGTGTCTTTTTTCAACCTCATCTACTATGTAACTATGTAACTATGTAATAGGCAGATGTGTTTTTCCTATTGCAGCGAGCGCGAGATGTACCTCGCCGAGAACATTCTCGCGTGTAGGTAATCCTGTGTGTGTGCCGGTTCACACGCTGAATTAAGGATCTATCCAGCGCACCAATTAAGGTCTGAACCAGCGCAGTGCATTCATTTAATTATAGCACAGCACATTTTACCATATAATTATATTGCAGATCAGTAGCCAGACCAGAACCTTGTAGTCCTCCTACAACTTGAGTATATCTGCCCCAAATTGGCATTATATCGACTGGAGTGTTTGAATTTTGCAGAGCAGCATAGGGACTGGCAATTGGGGGCTTACTTGAACGCAGATGGTCAGTTTAACAACTTGCCCACCAGCCGCCGCACTTGCACTGCGGCAGGTTGGCACGGCTGCGCGAACCGCCCTCTATGTACATCAGCCCATTTAAGAGCTATTGAAGTCGCGCAAGCACCTCCTGCGCAACACTGGAGCTGATGTGCATGGCAGACAGCCGCGATGTCAGCTGTTCACCCGCAATCACTCCACAGAGAGCCAGAAGAGCCAGAACGGGGATCTGTCAATGTAAACAAACAGATCCCCATTCTGACAGGGGAGGAGAGAGAGATCTGCTGTTCCTAGTGAATCTCCTATGAGGGAGATTGGTTGCTGCTAAGCTGTATAGTGGATGGAAGTATTTTTTCACTGATGAACGTTTTATGTTTGAACTCATGGACTGGAGATTGGTTGCTGCTAAGCTGTATAGTGGATGGAAGTATTTTTTCACTGATGAACGTTTTATGTTTGAACTCATGGACTGAGTCTGTTTGATTATCATGTTTTCACGTTATTATTATTGTTGTACTTCACATGTACACTTTTCTTTTTATTTGAGTTTTTATGATTGGCACGTATATTTTTCCATCACCCATTGAGTCATTTATTTGCTCTCAGTAGATTGTGGTTTTCACTCCCACCCATATGCATTCACATTTATGTGTATATTCTCATACAGTTAGCGCACTTTATTTATTTTTATTTTCCATGGTATACACAGATATTGGTGTATTTTATGTGCAGCTTCTACCTTGACTTTTTGCTCTGTAGCGCAGTTTTTCTTTTTATTTTTGATACAGTAATCAGTGTATTTTAGCACTGATCACTGTATAAATGTCAATGGCCCCAAAAAAGTGTCAAAAGTATCCGATCTGTCTGTTGCAGTGTCGCAGTCCCGCTAAAAATCACTGATCACTGCCATTACTAGTAAAAAAAAAAACAAACAATAAAAAGGCCATAAAAATATCCCCTATTTTGTAGATGCTATAAGTTTTACGCAAACCAATCAATATACGCTAATTTTTTTTACCAAAAATATGTAGTAGAATACATATTGGCCTAAACTGATTAATCACTTCAATACCAGGCACTTAGACACCTTCCCCCAGGCCAATTTTCAGCTTTCAGCGCTGTCACAATTTGAATGACAATTGCGCGGCCATGCTACACTGTACCCAAACAAATTTTTTATCATTTTGTTCCCACAAATAGAGCTTTCTTTTGGTGGTATTTGATCACCTCTGCGGTTTTTATTTTTTGCGCAACAAATAAAAAAAGACCGAAAGTTTTGAAAAAAACAAGTTTTTCTTTGTTTCTGTTAACATTTTTTGTAAATAAGTATGTTTTCTTCTTCAATGATGGGCACCGATATGGCTGCACTGACAGGCACTGATATGGTGGTACTGATGGGCACCAATGAGGTGGCACCGATGAGGTGGCACTGATGAGGTGGCACTGATAGGTGGCACTGATAGGTGGCACTGGTATGCGGCACTGATGGGCACTCATAGATGGCACTGATGGGCACTCATAGGCGGCACTGATGGGCACTCATAGGTGGCATTGATTGGTACATATGGGTGGCACTGATAGGCGGCACGGATGGGCACTGATAGGTAGGCACTGATGGGTACTGATGGGCACAGATGGGCACAGACAGGGGGCACTGATAGATGGCACTGATGACACCGATTGGTGGCACTGATTACACTGATTGGTGGCATTGCTGGGCAGAACTGAAATATAATGGCGCCAATCAGTGCCCATTTGTGGGCACAGATTGGGCACATGTGGATGGCCATGGGGTACATACCTGGCCATCCACATGTTGCCCTCTTCCCTGGTGGTCCTAGTGGCGTCCCTGGTGGTCCAATGTGGTCATCTGAGGGGGGCTGCGCTGATAGACAATCAGCGCAGATACCCCTGTCAGGAGAGCCGCCGATCGGCTCTCCTCTACTCGCGTCTGTCAGGTGTGAGGGAGGAAAAGCTGATCAAGAAGCCCAGAAGTCCGGACCTCCGCTGGCAAGAGAACTACCTGAAGACAGCGGAAGAGCCGGCCGAAGAACTGGAACACCGGGAGAAGAGGCCGGAGAAGAACCAACCGGACAGCGGGAGACGATGAACCGGGGGGACCCCCGAAGCCGGAGGAAGATCCCCCCCAGAGCTGTTTGATAAATTATTTTAAAAGCCTGTGTAGTGTGTTTTATTATTGACACTTTTTCCCTAGGTGAATGGGTAGGGGTACCATGTACCCCATACTCATTCACATAGGGTGGGGGGCCGGGATCTGGGGGCCCTCTTATTATAGGTGGCTCCCGGATTCCGATAAGCCCCCCGCCCGCAGACCCCCACAACCAACGGCCAGGGTTGTCGGGAAGAGGCCCTTGTCCTCATCAACATGGGGACAAGGTGATTTGTGGTGGGGGGCACCGCAGGGCGCCCCCTCCCCCAAAGCACCCCCCCATGTTGAGGGCATGCGGCCTGGTATGGTTCAGGAGGGGGGGAGCTCGCTCGTCCCCACCCCCTTTCCTGACCGGCTGGGCTGCGTGCTCAGATAGGGGTCTGGTATGGATTTTGGGGGACCCCCACGCCGTTTTTTTGGCATAGGGGGTTCCCCTTAAAGTTCCATACCAGACCTAAGGGCCTGGGATGCCCCCCGCGCTCGCCGCAATAGGAAAATTTGTTTTTCCTATTGCAGCGAGCGCGAGATGCAGTACCCTGCTCCTCCGTCATATCTGGTCCGTCGGACCAGCATACAGACGAACGGGCTTTCCGTCAGAGTCCGGCGGAGTTACGACGTAAAGATTTGAAGCAAGTTTCAAATCTAAAGTACGTCGGATTTCTGACCGAAACAGTCCGTCGGAAGTCCGATGGAGACCACACACGGTCGGATTGTCCACCGGATTTGGTCCGGCGGCGTCCGTCGGACTTTTGTAGGTGAAAAGTCCGACCGTGTGTACGCGGCATAAGGCTCAATTCACATCTATGCATGTTGCTTTTGAGTGTTTCTGCGGTGCTTTTTACGGTGCTTGCCGTGTTTTTGGACCAGCGTTTTTACCGCGATTTGTGTTTTTTTCTTTTTTTTACACTGTATATAGCTGGTTGCTAAGGAGGGGGCCAGGAAGCCGGCTGGCTGCCGTATCCTTAACAACCCATGAGTCATCAGCTGACTTCCCGCTCAATGTAAAAAAAAAAAAAATGCCGGCTAAAAAAAAAAAAAAAATTGAGAAAAAAAACAGCGTGGGGTCCCCCCCAAGGTCCATACCAGGCCCTTGGGTCTAGTATGGATTCGGAGGGGACCCCATACCAAAATTTATGGCGTGGGGGTCCCCCCAAAATCCATTCCAGACCCTTATCCGAGCACGCAGCCCGGCAGGTCAGGAAAGGGAGGGGACGAGCGACCGCCCACCCCCCTCCTGAACCATACCAGGCCACATGCCCTCAACACCCCCCCACCCCCCACCCCAAAGCACCTTGCCCCCATGTTGATGGGGACAAGGACCTCTTCCCGACAACCCTTGCCCGGTGGTTGTCGGGGTCTGCGGGCGGGGGGCTTATCGGAATCTGGAAGCCCCCTTTAACAGTAGGGTAGTGTTAAAAAAAGTAGGGTAGTGTTAAAAAATACAGTAGACAGTTTTTGACAAGTCTTTTATTATTACAATGTACCCCATACTCATTCACATAGGGGGGCGGGATCTGGGGGCCCCCTTGTTAAAGGGGGCTTCCAGATTCCGATAAGCCCCCCGCCCGCAGACCCCGACAACCACCGGGCAAGGGTTGTCGGGAAGAGGCCCTTGTCCCCATCAACATGGAGCAAAGTGCTTTGGGGTGGGGGGCGCAGAGCCCCCACTGCCCCAAAGCACCCATCCCCCCATGTTGAGGGCATGCGGCCTGGTATGGTTTGGGGGGAGGGGCGTTCGCTCATCCCCTCTCTTTCCTGACCTGCCGGGCTGCGTGCTCGGATAAGGGTCTGGTATGGATTTTGGGGGGACCCCCATGCCATTTTTTTTACATTTTGGCATGGGGGGTCCCCTCCAAATCCATACTAGACCCAAGGGCCTGGTATGGACCTGGGGGGGACCCCACGCTGTTTTTTTCATGATTTTTTTTTTACATTGAGCGGGAAGTCAGCTGATGACTCATAGGTTGTTAAGGATGCAGTGGCCAGTTTCCCGGGCCCCTTCTTAGCAACCAGCTATATACAGTGTAAAAAAAAGAAATAAAAAAAATGCAAATCGCGGTAAAAACGCGGTACTTAAGTTTTGGATGCAGGTTCATTGAAATCTATTACAAACAAAACGCTGCATTTTGTGGGAAAAAAAGTCCCCGACCCTTTCCAAAAACACAGAGGCACAAAAATGCATTGATGTGAACATGTTCCATAGGAACCCATGTTAAAAAATGCCCATGCATTTCTGCAAAATGCATCAAAAAATGCATTAGTGTGAATAGAGCCTAAGGCCCTTTTCACACTGGGGCGGGGGGGTGTCTCTGCATTACTGTTTTAGCAGCTTTATTTGGCTGCTAGCGGGGCGGTTTTAACCCCCCACGGGACGGTTTTAACCCCTCTGCTAGTGGCCGAAAAGGGGTTATATCCGCACGCAAAACGCAGCTGGATCGGCATTTTGCCGGCGGCATCACAGCACTGCCTCATTGATTTTAATGGGGAGGAGCAGTGAGTTCACCGCTCCAAAGAAGCTGCTGGCAGGACTTTTTGTGATGCCCTGCCAGCGCACCGCTCCAGTGTGAAAGCCCGCACTGGAGTGAATGGAGCCACTTCTTTAGGACGTTTTCAAGGTGCTATTTTTAGTGCCGTAGCGCCTAAAAATGCCCCAGTGTGAAAGGGGCCTAAAAAAAAGTCCTGCTAGCAGCATCTTTTGAGCGGTGTATAAACCGCTCCTGCCCATTGAAATCAATGGGACAGCGCGGCTATACCGCCGGCAAAACGCCGCTGCGGTGGCGTTTTGCAGGCAATTTTAACCCCTTTTCGGCTGCTAGCGGGTGTTAAAACAGCTAGCGGCCAAATACCGACCGTAAAGCAGCGCAAAAAATAGCGCAGTTTTAACGCTGCCACCCGCACCCCCCCAGTGTGAAAGGGGCCTATGGCTCCCCTCACACGGACGGACCTTTCAGGTCCACCCTCGGACCTGAACGGACACTCCATAGACCTCTATGGAGGGTCGGATGTCAGTGGTGACATGTCCACTGACATCCGACCCACTCCAATCCTAAAAAGTGTAAAGGAGGAAAAACCTATTTTTCCATCCATCTGCGGATCGGATGACAACGGACTCTACGGTCCATCATCATCCGATCCCCCATAGAGGAGAGCGGCACTGTGCTGCAGCGTGCAGAGACAGACCCAGGCATGTACTGGCCATCGGGACTACCGGGAGTTTCCCGGTGGGCCGATGGCTCAGTGGGCCTGTTTCAGTGACAGACAGCCTGTCAAAATAATGGATGCGCGGCCTGTGCAGCCATTATTTTGAGCACTGCTGTACTACCGGCCCTACCAAGAGACCGAGGCGGCAATTTAGGGGTGGACTAGGCCAGGATAGTGGGAGTTGGCTGGGTGCTTTATGCTGTGTACACACGAGCAGACTTTCTGGCATACTTGGTCCGGCAGACTTTCCGACAGACTTTGTCCGCCAGGTGTGCCGGATTTAAAAATAAACGGACTCGCCCACACACGACCGGACTTTCCGGCGGGCTAGGTTCGCCCGTCTTTCCGACGGACTTTCGCCGGAGTTACGGCGGACTTTCAGAATGAACGAACTTGCCCACACACGGACAAGTCCGTTCATTTTGAATGTGACTC
>JBBDGP010001476.1:3815000-3890078 GCA_037952835.1 Lithobates septentrionalis | reverse complement strand
TATATACACACACACACACATATATATATATATATATATATATATATATATATATACACACACACACATATATATATATATATATATATATATATATATATATATATATATACACACACACATATACATATATATATACACACACACATATACATATATATTATATATATATACACACACATATACACATATATATATATATATATATATATATATATATATATATATATATTATATATATATATATATATATATATATATATATATATATATACACACATACACACACACATTATTTATTTATATTTATATATATATATATATATATATATATATATATATATATATACATACACACTAAATATTCCTTTTAAATGGGCATTATACAAAAAAATGGTATATACGTAGATTCTAGCAAGCAAAGAATGCTGCATGTCTCAGACTCTAAAATTTTTAAGAAGGAAGGCTATTCTGTGTGGTGTTTCGTTTGTTTGAACAGTTAATCCTCAGAGTTTCTCCATTTTCATTATGGAAATCATGAAGGATTTATGGTTCATGAATTAGGCAAAATGGAAGATTCCACCTAATTGGCTAATCAGGCTGTGTAATAGACCTCAGACACTGAATAAGTCCCAGAACATCAGATCTGCAGATAAGAAAATATTCACAGCTTGTTCTGCAATATTCATTGTTTGCTTGCCTTAAAGACTATGCATGTTTTAGGTTTGTGTTTCAGCCCAACATTAAAGCTCATCTGATAATCCAAATATCATGTACCCATAAGAACAATAACATAAATGACAGCATTAAACGGGCCAAGTTAATCTCTAAGTGGTCGGTAAAGGTTACAACATATATCACTTATATAGGGCATGAGAAGGATAATGGTTTGTGTTTTATTATAGAACTCTCTATTCCAGTAACACGGAGTAAATCTTCCTCAAATCATGCACTCAGCAAAAATCTAATTCTGTAGGAGCAAATCACTCCATTTACAAGAATTACATATATTTTGCTGGTACTTTCCTGGCAATAAAATACTTCCAGTATTGGTAGGATTAACACATTTGTTCAATTTAAATAGTCCACTTTAATTTAAACAATGAAAACTAAACAAAATATTTCAACACGTAATGGTTAAATAAAACATTATACAAGGCAAGTGTTACAAAGACTTCAAAAAGAGGGCTTGCCACCCGTTTCCGATGCCCATCAAGCACCCTCCTCAAATGGCGGTAAGCCTATGTCACTTATTACAGGTATTTATATAGCATTGAAATTGTAAGCAGTGCTTTACACATATTTTACATTAACAGTCTAGTTAGAAGCATACAGTCTAAAGTCCCTACCGAATATAAATACATACATCACATAGGGACATTTTAGTAGGAAACCTTAAAAGAGAAGCATGGGATTTTCTTTCTCCCCAAGCATACTTGCCTAGGTGGATGCAGCATCGGTCCAATGCTGCACCTGCCGACTTTAACACTGAGAACTGAGTGATCCAACACCACAGATCGCTCTGTTCTCAGGGAACCCCAAGCAGAGAGCTGGGCACTGTCAGTCACCGCTCTCTGATCTGCCCCCTCCTTGCTCACTGGAGCGCTGGGCTGTGGAGGGGCGGGAGCAGCCGGTTCAGGCACTCAGCGGCTCTCTGAGGGGTTGAGCCGGGTGCCAGCCCAGGCACGTGGGTGGATCCTGACTTTGTTGTGATCTTGCCTGAGCCTCGACCAGCTCTGTGATGTCAGCCAACAGCTGGCTTCAGCCTGCTGAAAACAGGTCACAGGAGTAGAGAACCAACTGCACTCCTGTAAACCATAAGTGAAGTACAGCCAAACAAGCTTTGGCTGTACATTTGCGTTAATCTACCAGCATATTTTTGGAGTGGGAGTAAACCTAAGTACCCACTGGAAACCCACGTTAGCACAAGGATAACATGAAAACTACATGCAGTGTCCCACTTGGGATGCAAACCGAGGCCACTAGTGCTGCAAGGCAGACATGCTAACCACTAAGCCACCATACTGATAGTTACCGACCGGTATGGTCAACACCCAGTGTAGACCACCCAGAGGTATCAGTAAAGAGGTATTTATCTGATCGGAATGCAAGCATGGAGGCAAAAGAAAAAAACAAGGAAAAGGGGGCGCCACTGAATATGTATCAAATAAAATTTATTATTAAAAATAACATCCACTCACATGTGAGACTGAAGAGTAGATCTCAGGTACATCTTGTGACACACAATGGAGGGAAGGACTACAAATGTCAGCAAGTCCAATAGCACTGGCATCACTCTGATGGGCTAAAGATGAGCTGCGCTGAGTCAGAAGTAGTTTATGGGCACACCACGAACAGGAGAGCTGAAGAGCCGTCTGGGGTAGTGTGGGTTCCAAGAGTGGAGGATATGAGGGCGTCCAGCCTGCTGCTGTTAGTGTGAAGCGAAAGTCCCAGCAAGTCGTCCGGCATCCGTGATGGTATGGAAAGCACGGCCGTGTGATCGGAGCCAGAACGAGGCTAGGATCGCAAACACTGCGGCGCCGGGCTGTGACGTCACTCCTGTGCGACGCGTTTCCGAGATAGCTCGCTATCGATGGAGAGGATAGCGGCACTCCTTTGTCAAGCATAGCTATGCTTGACAAAGGAGTGCCGCTATCCTCTCCATCGATAGCGAGCTATCTCGGAAACGCGTCGCACAGGAGTGACGTCACAGCCCGGCGCCGCAGTGTTTGCGATCCTAGCCTCGTTCTGGCTCCGATCACACGGCCGTGCTTTCCATACCATCACGGATGCCGGACGACTTGCTGGGACTTTCGCTTCACACTAACAGCAGCAGGCTGGACGCCCTCACATCCTCCACTCTTGGAACCCACACTACCCCAGACGGCTCTTCAGCTCTCCTGTTCGTGGTGTGCCCATAAACTACTTCTGACTCAGCGCAGCTCATCTTTAGCCCATCAGAGTGATGCCAGTGCTATTGGACTTGCTGACATTTGTAGTCCTTCCCTCCATTGTGTGTCACAAGATGTACCTGAGATCTACTCTTCAGTCTCACATGTGAGTGGATGTTATTTTTAATAATAAATTTTATTTGATACATATTCAGTGGCGCCCCCTTTTCCTTGTTTTTATCTTAGCACATTGGATCTGGCTTTGGTTCCTTTCGGTGGCTGCCTTGAATGACTCTTTTTATACCTACATATACAGTTTATATATATGTTTGTATGGACCCTGCCTTTGTGCGTATAGGCAACAGTATATAAGGTATATGGTATTGCGCCTTCTTCTACTTGTTTATGGAGGCAAAAGAAGAGGATACTGAAAACGTTCACAGGTATGTGCAGGCATCTCCGGGTACCTGCACACTTATACCCTATAGTACCCAAGACATGAAAACTGAAGCAATGAAAACTTACAGCACTCAATAACATGTTATGCCTTTGCCATAGACTGATGTTGAAAGAAAGCTGGCACCTTACTGGTTGGTATGCTCTATTGGCCAGATCTGTGTGTTGGAAGATATTCTTTTGCTGCAGCCATCATTGCAGGATTCTGATTCAAGTAAATGATGGTAGGCAAGTTCTGCCCTGGAAATCTACTGTGCTATCTAATCACAATAAGGTAAAAGGCTAAACAGGTCTAGGGTAGACTTTTTTCCAGCGGACTTTGTCCATTGATCTGTTAAGTTACACAATGTTCAGTTACATCTATTCATACAACAGATGGGAAAATATACTTTCAATTAGGTGAAAGCACTATATTACTCGATACTAACATCGATTATAAATTAAAAATATATTTTTTTTTATTGGAAGACAGAGTGAATTACACATTTATATAGTGACTGCATTTCAGGGATGTTGTAGTAATAACTGTGCTGAGAATCTATTTGGAAGCATAGCACTGTGTAAAATACATTTTCTGTATGGATAATTCTTCGGCACTGTAAATGCAGACTGTCACAGTAAAGGGAAGTTAATTATCTATATTATGCTGTTGAAAAGAGTTGAAAATATCACACTTGCTAGGCACCACACTAAAGATTCCAGAGTGATAGCTTGACTTTTAAATTGTAGGAAGCGTTTTAATTCGCTCCATGAAAACCTTCCTGGGTAATTTTATTCTGTATCATGAGCTCTACGAGATTTCCATAATGTATGGAGGCTCATTAGCATCTTCATATTCAAAGTCTCTATATCTGCATTTAAAATGTGCTCCAGTTGATAGATTGTGCTTGCATTCTGAAGTTTGGGAGGCCTCAGTCAGCTGTGCCAAAATGGAAATATTTGGGTATCTGCAACCCACCTACTGTTGCATTGAAAACAAACATTATAACCATCTTCTAAATATCACAAAAAATTTAAATTTGTTATAGAAACTATGGCGACTTTTTCATCTACAGTTTAACAGAGCTAGATAAGCTTCCTGCCCTAGTCTATGACTGGACGTTAAAGGAGCAGAAATAGATTGATAAGGTGATCTCTCTTCTCTCTCCTTCTGTCAGCATGATCCTTGTGAGCAGTTAGAAATGCTGGGCACAGGATTGGCCCATAGTACTGCCTCTCGGTCTTGTTGTCCGAATGTGGTTATGCAGGGCATTGCAAGTGAATGTAATCAAGCTAAAGTAATGCTACCTTTGTTGACAAAAAATAAATGTTCTCCTCTTGGTGATCCATGTACATTACTGATATTAGGCCAAATGCAGGCACTCGCACAGCTTGCATTTAAAAGAAAAAACAAAATGATGTATTAAATGATTACAGAACTACATGCATTTGTATCTATTATATCTGCATAGAGTTCAGAGTTCTGCCTATTAAGCAGCAGCATATTAATGATTTTCAAAAGCTATGGTATCTGATATAACATTTATTTATGTGCATCTTTAGTCTGTAAGACCTCTTATGGTTTTCAATTTCTATTCAGAGAATCAGTAGTTTTTGACAGCTTGGACATCATTACATCATAATACAGTTTTTGCCATGATAAAAGGGTTCAGTCTACGTTTTAGGGTTAGGTTTATGATCAAGATTGAGTTTACAAAAGGATAAAAGTTAAGGGTTAGGCTTAGAGAATCTTCAGTTTTCTTCAGGGGGCAAAGGGTTGCTACTTGTATTCATGTCAGGTTCTCCACTGAAGACATCTACCCCCACTTGTTTCAGTGACAGGGTACTATAAGTACAGGAAGTGATGGGCTATATTTTTGATGGGAACAAAGACAAAAGCCCATTTATTTTGTAGGGTGGGGAGGAGTTAAAAGCAGTCAGCTTTTATTGTCTTCCTGTCTCTAGGATAGCCATACACTTTCAACGCTAGTCCTGGTGGCACCGGGATAGAAAGTAAAAGGAGCATGGCATATTGGCTCGCGGCAGGGGTCCAGTGCATCCTTGTTCATCATTTTAGGTCCAATTGTGGTCCGAATTTTTGGCTGAATTCAGACCTTAAAATGGACCAGAAGATGCAGAGGACTCCTGTGCAATTCAATCCAGTGCCAGTCCGAAGATGTGTGAACCGGCTCCATTGAGAACCAGTCACAATCTCCTGATATGCAAATGGGATGCAGGTAAACCCGCATCCAATTCGCAATAGTGGGAACCCAGCCTTAAAGTAAATATATAAAAAGAAAATACAGTTTTCAAAATCCCTCTTCAGACTTGAAACTGGCACTCTCAAAACTGCATGCTTGTTCAAGGTTTAAACAAATTAAGTAGCAATGAAATAAGGATGAAGATGACAGTCACAGAACTTGTAAAAACAAGACAGAAATGGCAGCTCCCATATTCTTCCCTTGCAGATCCTATTTCATATTAAATATAGTACACAATTTCAGCTAACATCTTCAAATCTATGTTCGATCTCTTAACTGTTTAATGTTTATAATGTCAATTGTCTCATTGTTTTATACACCACAGCAATATCAAAATTCATAATTATTAATTCATTAATTTTTCAAACCTAAACCATTAACAGAAATTATATTTATATGCACAAGCAAAAGTGGCAATACAGCAAATAATTGTTGCTTAGCACTAAATAGCCTTTAATTTCCCAAAGAACTGTACATGTTTTATATTCATGTGCCTCTCCAAGAGTCATTTAAACCCTTCATTGTATTTTTTTCTTGCTTTCTAAATGTTCTTTTAATACTTCCATTAGTCGATACAGAGGTTCGACTAAAGTCTGCACGTACTTACTCCTCAAGGCAATCCTTCCTAATCTGCTTATATACTTTAGTATCTCAAAGTCACATCTTTTTAAATACTATTTTGACTCAAAGTAAGTTTATGAAGAAACAAAGCAACATACTGTAGACTTCTTTCCTTTTTGTATCAAGTATGGTTACTAAATCTTTTAAGGAAGCACTTTATTTCTGCTTCTATCAAGACACTCACATATTTTATACTTGTCTAGCCTGTCATTCTTTAAAACTCCTACAATATGGGAGATAGAGGAAGAAAAAAAAAAATCACACATTGGCCAAATCGACCACAAAGGCTGCAATGCCCTTCAAAACACAGCATATAAAATAAATTCATGCCTTTCTTACCGACACATTTCTAGATAACAATAAAGCATTCCGTTTTGTGCTAGTCAGTACTAATTCGTCAAAGCTGTATAGGTCATCAAAGCTGTAATGCACTTTTGGATATAAGCCCATCATTTTTGATATTATTCATATAAATCATTTCGCTTTTACGGGTATTGGTATTGTGTGCTGTTGGAAACAGAACACTGAACAAATAGATTTCATGCTGAAGAATAGGAAGGTTGAGATGTAACATGAAGAAGCTTAAAGGAAATTTAAAAAAAAAAAAAAAAAAAAAAAAAAAAGAAGGACTATGGCTTCAGGTCTTGGAAATTAAGTTATAAAGTACAGAAAAATAAAGTTTTTACTTTTGGTGAAAGACACAGATGTACAGAAACAGGGCTAAAAAGATTAAGCCTGATCTATACAAGTAATAAAAAAGATTATCTATATATACAGCATATGCCTAAAATGCTCCATCACATCAAGGCTAACTCTAAAATAATGATCTCACATAGAATTGCTACTTATACCTTTCTCTAATTTAGGGATAATAAAAAGCCATTTCCATTTTTATAATTAGCAGTTTTTCTCTTGCACTGGGTCTGATCATGAGACTATAGCAGGAAGAGCCATCCCACTAGTAGGTAGGAAGGCTGCAAATGAATCTTTATAGGAGTTCCATTACAAATGGCAGCAGCTGAATTGTGCAATGAGATTTAACAGCATACTTGCTATGTATGAATTTGTTCATAGGATTTTTTTTTTTTATACCATAAGTGGATTTTTACTTTATAAAAAAACTTCCTACATTTTAGAAGGTGGTTGTCTGATTTTTGCCTTCTGGGTGTAAATAGATACTTTTAAAAGTGAAATTCCTCATAGTTAATGCTAACATAGTAGCACTTGTATTAGCACACAGTTGCTCTATCGTGGATTCTATATCTGGATTCCAGCATTTTTTTTTTAATTAGTAAAGGCCTTGGAGGAGGGTATGTGGGATATCCTTGTTAATGTTCAGAGGTGTCATGTGTGAGTGCAAGTTTATCTAAAATGTGGAAAAGCACTTTAAAAACGCAGACACACATATAGAAAGCCTATGGGATTGATTTATTAAAGGCAAATAGACTTCACTTTGCAAGGAAAGTTGCGAATTATCCCTAGAGCTTACTGAATGATGTAAAGCTCTGCTGACTTCCATCATCCAATCATAATCAAGCAAAAATGCTGTGTATTTTATTTTCCTTGCAAAGAATATTCACCATATTCACAAAGCTCTGTAGAAAATGCTCTATGAAAGTGCAACTTTCTTTGCAAAGAGTAATGTTTCAATGTAGAATCCTGGAAAACACTTCTAGGCATTTAGAGATACATACAGACTTGTGGAATCTTCCAGAATTTAGGCAAGAATCATAAATATACAAAGATATGAGAGAAGTATGTTTTTTTATTCTTACACCCACCATTGGTGTCTTCAAGGCTGTTCTGGGAGGGTAAATGAGGAGAAGATGGAGGCTGCTGAGACAATGAAGTGTTCACATCACTTTCCTCGATGACTGTGTTGCTGTCTAGCTGTCCCACTGGAGGAGGCCAAGGAAGTTCTTTGATTACTTTAATCTCAACTGAATGTCACATCAGCAGAAGAGACAGGAATGAAGACCGGCAGAAAGACAAAGAAGGGACAAAGACAGGCAGAGTTTGAGAATAGGCAAAGTGTGTCCCAGACAAGAACAAAAAATGACTTGATACATTTGATAAGATGGTATGGAAAAAATGAAAGACTATTTCTGCCTATAATGAACACTACCCAACATCCAAACAAAATACAATAAAACATAACAGGTTTTCTGCAACAAACCATTCCAATATTCTAATCTAATTTCACCTTTTCCTTTCACAAATAAAGTCCTTGGTTTTGAAAAAAAATCAATTTGGTAAAACTTCACATATTGTTCCTTTTTAATTTAAACAATTGTTTATTGATTGAGCCACTCACATAGTACAATTAA
The DNA here is from genome assembly GCA_037952835.1 of Lithobates septentrionalis. Taxonomy (NCBI): domain Eukaryota; kingdom Metazoa; phylum Chordata; class Amphibia; order Anura; family Ranidae; genus Lithobates; species Lithobates septentrionalis. Next base: position 3,881,543 of record JBBDGP010001476.1, on the reverse strand, counting down.
TATGCATCTCTCTCCAATTTAAATTCTCATTACATTGAATAATCAGACTGGTGAATATATAGCCATCATTGAAATATGTCCTCAACTGCCTTCATTTTTCCAATATATAAATGTATCAACATCCTCTGTAAATAACAGGAAAATAAAAAATATATATTTAGTAAGGAAAAAAGCAACTTGTAAAGTGCAGTGAACCTCAGAAACCAACCACTCTTCAGACAGAGGTAAAGTGAGATTTTAATGGTTCTATAGCTTTAGTGACCAACAGGAAGTGAGACAGTACTGGGACATTGGCAAGTATTTAATCAGTATTTTGTAATGTGTCTGAATGTCAGAACAATTCCTGATCATTAGTATAAGCATTAGGACAGATTTACAAAGATTTATATTTGTGCTGTATTAAGCAGTTTTGATATGGCTTCATATTCCCGTCTTTTTCTTAAGTACATACTTTGGGGTTTTCGGTATTCCTGCTCAACTTGGAGCTTTCCTACTACTCTTATGAAATGGGTAAAACACCACTCCAAGTAAGTCTCGACTTGTATCACCACCACTACACAATGAAGGGTGCTGGCCCGATACAGCTCAGGAGTTACAATGTGAAGAAAGTCTGGATGGCCTCACTTCCACAAAATCTCCTTTATTAATCCATAAATCACAATCCACAACGTACAATAGAGGTATATAGCAGTAGCTACTCCTGTTGTTCCTCTTATATACAATGCAAAAAACAATACAACCCTGAGCCCCTCCTAAGGAAAATTTGTCAGTACCATAAAAGGTACCAAATAGGGTGTGGAACTAGAATATGGGTGCTTAATACATACCTTTGAATGATCCTCTGATGCCAGAGGTGCCCCAAATTGTAGGCAACAACAGTGCCAGTTCCCAAAGATCCAGGGACCTTTCCACCTGTTTCATGTTCTTACTGGCTAATCACTGTAACGGGCATCCTTGCTCTCATGTCACTGGCCAGCTTTCTCAGGGCATCCAGGGTGGTGAAGACATCATTTAATGCTACTGTGCATGTACTACCAGGCACCTGTATTGCACTTCCTCCACAATATATTCATATTGTGAGGTTGAAAAGTTTACATTTATAGCAGGTGAGCTAACCTGAGAACTCGAGCAAAGACAGACAGGCTTGTCTGATCACTCGCCTGTGCGGGTTGTTTTCCGAGCGGTTTCTTTTCTGGGGACACCTCCTTGAAGGGTCAACCCCTACTAGCTGAACTTAACTACACCCAAAAATGTCATGGATAATGCTCTATTATATAAGAAATATTCAGAGGTACGGCATCCCCACTTGTAGTCTGGGATACAATGAAAGCATATTTAAGGGGGAACCTTATTAAGACGCTCTCCAAAATTAAGCATTGAAAAAATAGGAAAAAGATATTATGCAAGTGGTAAGAACGGCAAAAGAAGCGTTTATATTAAATCCATCAGAGATTACTCAGACAGCATGGCAGGAGGCGCAGAAAATGTATAGATGGTTCTTAACAAAAAAGGAAAATATAGATACCGTATATACTCGAGTATAAGTCGTTCCGAGTATAAGTCGAGGCCCTAATTTACCACAAAAAAATGGGAAAAACTTATTGACCCGAGTATAAGACGAGGGTGAGAAATGCACAGCTACTGTAAGTGGAAAAGAGGGTCAGCAATGCCCATTTGCAGCATCACTGTTCCCATTTGCATGCCTCACTGTGCCCATTTGCAGCCATAGGTCCCCTGAACTTAAAACTCGGTAGTTAAGGGTTCCTAGATGCCCCCTAGCTGCAGCCAAAATTTGGGGTCTCTGAACCCAAATGGTCCCGAAATGACATTGCTACAGATGGACACAGTTGACCGAATGTGGGGCCCCGTATCTCGGGGCCACTTAGTGCTAAGAACTCCAAATTTGGTGTGCAAACCCAGTGGAACTATCACCATAAAATTGCCAAAGCTGGGGTTTCTAGCACCAAGTGGTCCCGAGATACAGGGCCCCAAAAATTAGTTCAGAAAATGTCAAGCACTTTTTTGCAGCAGAGAATGACATTTTCCAAACCGGTTTTGGGGCCCTGTATCTCAGGGCCACTTAGTGCTGGGAACTTTAGCTTTGGATATGTTATGGTACCAGTTCCACTGGGTTTGCACACCAAATTTGAGGTTCCTAGCACCAAGTGGCCCTGAGATATGGGGCCCCAAAATCGGTGCAGAAAATGTCAAGCACTTTAATGCAGCAGAGAATGACATTTTCCGAACCGATTTTGGGGCCCCATATCTCGGGGTTACTTAGTGCTAGGAACTTCAGCTTTGGATATGTGTTGGTACCAGTTCCACTGGGTTTGCACACCAAATTTGGGGTTCCTAGCCCTAGGTGGCCCTGAGATACGGGGCCCCAAAGTCGGTTCGGAAAATGAAATTTTTTGCTGCAGAAAAGTGCTTGATTCGAGTATAAGTCGAGGGGGGCACTTTCAGCACAAAAAAATGTGCTGAAAAATTCGACTTATACTCGAGTATATACGGTATATTTTTTTTAAAACAGATATTTTGAGGGTGGAATTGTATGACATGCCTTCTATAGTGCAAATGTTTGAGGATTTTATACATTATATAGATCTACAGGGACTCCGATATTGAACCTATCGGCTCATTTTTTAGCGAAACTTAGTTTCCAAAATTAAAACATACATACTAATGCTGGATGCCCCTCTGTCCTTGGAAGAGTTAGAATTGGCGGTCTCACAAATACATAAGGCCCCCAGACCAGACGGACTCCCAGGCGGGATTTACATACGATGTGGGCAGATTCTTCTGCCTGCCTGAACTTTTGCGAGTATTTGAGGAGGCTAATCAACATAAACTTTGTTTCAATGTCGAAAGCAACGGTAATAGTAATTCCTAAACCTGGGAAGGACCTGTTTCTGCCAGAGTCTTATCGCCCTATTTCCCTACTTACGTCAGATGTTAAAATTCTGGCGAGACTTCTTGCTAATAGGCTAGCAAATGCATTCCTAACCTAATCCACACTAATCAATCAGGCTTTATACCCAATAGAGCAGCAGCTACAAATATTAGACAATTGTTTTTGAATATGCAATTGCCAGCAGATAATATTGGCCATAGAGCAATCCTTTCCTTGGATGCTCATAAGGCATTTGACAGTGTGGACTGGAAATATCTATGGGAAGTTTTATCTGCCTTTGGTATTGGCCCGAAATTTGTGTCATGGGTCCGTCTATTATATAATAACCCATTGCTAGATTGAGAATTAATAATATGCTTTCTAAACCATTTAATCTTTATAGGGGTACCAGACAACGCTGTCCACTGTTGCTATTATTTGCCATGGCCATTGAGCCATTGGCTCTGGCCAGCTGACAAACTACGCCCATCATCAGTTTTAAAAGAGGTGTAAGGTAGCTCTGTACGCTTTTGATGCTCTGTTCTTAGGCGAATCACAACAATCCTTAGTTGCCTTGATGCGTCTCATCCAACAATTCAGATCCTTTTCAGGTTTCCACATAAATTGTAAAAAATCTGTTCTCCCATTAGACATTAAATCCTCTTCCAGCTGAAGCTTATCAAATTTTACTAGCACGTGATTTTAAATATCGCGGGGTGATAGTATCCAAGAATGTGACAGATTATAAACCTCTTAACCTCAAGCCATTAATAGATCGATTGAAGGATAAATGCTTAAGTTGGTGTAGATTGCGGCTAACAGTTGTTGGGAAAGCAAACGTAAATAAAATGATTTGGGCCCCACAATTAATATACATTCTTCATAATTCTCTGGTATGGTTTACATCTAGCCGGTTTAGAAAATTGATACCCTGTTTCGGTAGTTGATATGGAGGAAGAAACATCCGCGTATCAAATTGACGACACTGATGTTGGATAGAGAGGTAGGAGGGTTGGCTGTACCAAACGTTAAGTATTATTTTCTGGCCTCTCAGTTACAGCATCTGCTAGGATGGGATAAGATACAGGAGTCTGACGCGATACAAGGAATATGGCTTACTGCATATAATACCCACTCCTAGCTCTTTTGGAGGCCAGACACCCGAATCAACCTTCTAATTTCTACACAAGAAAGTTAGATAAAATATAGTAAACAATAAGAAAATTTCAGGTATCCAAGGTTTCACTGACTACACTTCCATATGGTATAATAGGGAGTTGAATAAGTTGAAGTTTTGAATTGTGATATAATTGTATGAAAACACTTCTCCTAAATTATTTGATCAACTGTGTAGGGAATTTGATCTCCCATGTCAGAGTTTTTTTCAGTACCTCCAATTAAGACATGCCATCCAGTCTCAAACTCGTGCACATACATTGAAATATAGCAGGTCCCCTATGGTCTCTATACTTCAGAGTGCTGATACTAAGAAAGGTCTTATTTCCCATTTTTTTTCCACTCCTCATGCCAAGTTTCAAACATTGGTGGTTGTTCCAGCTAAAGAACAGTGGACCAAAGATTTGGTCCCTGTAACAAAACACCAGTGGGAGATGGTGTTGTCTGCACTCACAGGTTAGCATATCCTCCAACCACAAACTCACAGTGTTATTGTTTCTGCATTGGACATACCACACTCCAGAATAACTGTTCGCTTGGCATCAGAGCATCCCTTTTGTCCTAAATGTAACGGCGGCCCTGCCACCTTGATCCACATGATGTGGAGATGCCCAAAACTCCACAGATACTGGAAAGAGGTTCTGACTATTATAAGATCTGGCTTTCAGGTTACCTTAGCAAAAGCTCCAGGGATAGGTTTATTGAACATGTTGGATGAAGCCACTTTACCAGAAAATATATATGTCCCTATCACTTAAATGTAATTTGAAGCTTGCAATTGAATTGCCCAAAAAAATGGAGGAACTGAAAAAACATAAAAAAAAAAAATCATACTTTATCTAGAAAAGCTAATCTACAACACAGAAATTGCCCAAACAAATTTGAAAAAAAAAATGGAATAGGTGGCTTGCTACCCCGGGTTTAGCAACAACTTTATTAATTCTAAATAGATTATGATCTTAAAAGAGGGGGAGACTAGCTTGTGTGTCCTATGTTGGAGGGTATGTAGGTATTAATGATGATCAGCCAGTTATTATATTGCTTTTTGTTGTGTGAAATATATGTGTTATTTAGAAGGCAAGGCACTGAGTGTGTGTTTTTGTTTTGGTGTTTAGTATATTTATATTGGGCTCTTTGGTTATGTATGAGAGTGATTTAAGAAAGGAATTTGGATAAATAATTTCTAGAAGGCTTACAATTATATTGCCATTTAATTGTAACTAAGATTGGATTGTACGATTGTTAATATTTTAAGAGTAATGTTTAAAAATTAATAAAAAATTATTGGAGAAAAAAAAAAAAAAAAGGGGATCAGAGTCGCCAAAATACATAAGAAACCACCAAGTCATCTGCCTATCTCTCTGTCTAAACTGTTCACTTTCCACTGTGGCTACCTACATGTATAGCCCAAAATGTTTAACCCCTGTTTTTATTGTTGCCCGTATTTGTTCTTGTGACCATTGTCAGATACAAAAAGTGAAAGGGATTTTATAACATCAGGACAAGAGGTAAGGGAAAGCCTTCCAATGCAGATACCTTTTATTAAATGCATCCCCATTTGGGATCTTTCCACTCTATTTCTTATAAAGTGACAGGTGTGGGACAGAGCAGGACATGAGGGAAATTACTCCTTCCCCAAAATAGTGACCAAGGCACCAATAATGATACCTTCCCACTGAAAATAAAGTTTTAGCCCATTGCACTTTAAGCTGCCCATATACAGTTATGTTTTGACAGGTCAATACCACAAAATGCAAAGAGGCCCCCCATTTGTAACGCACCTTGAGTAATTTACAAAAGGATGGCCCCTCCTTACATGAGGTGTGTGTGTTGTACAAACCAAACAAAATCTTAAAAAAATTATAGAAATTTGTAGCCCCACCACAGAAGGGGACTATGTAGCATGAGTCAATATCTGGTTATGTGAAATGTAACCAAAAACTGCTCATCAAAATTAGATGTTGGTAGCTTTAAACTTGTGTGTGTGTATATATATACATACATATACATACACGCGAAAATTACCAGTTACACTTACCGGTAACTGCTTTTCTAGGAAATCCAAGTAAAACAGCGCTGAGAAAACGTGGCGACAGTGGGGTATTACCCGGCGTGTTTCATCTTCATAGACGTCGTCTGGGGGGTTCCCCCCACTGTAGCCAAAGTATATATAGGGTATCCAACTAGAATAATGGGAATCAGCTCCACGACTGTAAAATCACCACTTCCGGTTTCGGGCCCAAAATGGCTGCCCAGCGTGCATTCCACACCTCACCATGGGCACCGGAAGTGGATGAGACAGCATATGAGGTTAACTACACCAAAAGGTCAATAATAGTCGTAACTAGCGAAAAGTGAAATGTGCAATCTATAAAGAAGATTATATACAGTGTGCAATCCATGTAGATATAAAAAGATGCCAGTCGTGATGAATGAATAGGAACGGTGGGGATATACACAAAGCGCGGTGGTATACTGCGCAGGTGCGTGATGCGCGTGCGCAGTACGAGAGACGAGTGCCGTAGAAGTGAGGGCTGACCTCATATGAAGAGGTGACGCAACAGCGTGCAGTGCGTGATGGGCGTGTACGATGACAAAAAAGACGCCAATGTGGGAATAAACCACAATGACGGCGTGAAGCTGGGGAGGCATGAAGTGTGCATGCGTGTTAAAAAACGTCCGTACGGTGATATAGAGACAAACGTGAATTGAGGCGGTGTAGGCATCTCTGCCTAACAACATCCTGCACATAACCCGGAAATGCAAAGAGCGAACGGGAAGTGCATGTGATGGCCCCAAAACAAAGAAATTTGAATTAGTGCATGTTCTGTTAAAGTAAATGTGTATAAAAAACTGTGATCAGTGAAAAAAAGGGCATACACTGATAACAATGAAGTGCCATGTATGTAAAACATGTATAAAAAGGAAAAAGGAAAATATAAAAACCCTCATATGAAGCCATGTATAAATATGCAATGTTGGAGTAGAATCCCATGTTAGGATGCATCAGAAAATGACAAAAATGCACCCATACAGTAAACACAATTATGACAGTATACAATAAAAAATAAATATAAAAACGTAAGCTGAAAAAACCGGCCTAAAAGATTTGGCCTGAAAAATTATTTGTACTTATACAGTAAACCTAAACAGTATATGTAAAGTATGTGTATATAAAGGAGAGAGAGCAGAAGCCAAATAAACTTTAAGCTTTGTTAATAAAAGCATTAACGTCTAATTCGACGTTCATACCTAGTGGGAAAAGAGTGCTGAGTTCATGTATCCAGAAGGTCTCCAGACGGGAGACACCCCTAGTCATAGCACCGCCCCTCCAGGGGGGGCACATTTCGATCTATCACGACAAACTGGGTCCTCTCGATAACACGATTATGTTGTATTTTTTAATGTCGGGGGACAGTGTGTTTAGTGTCCCCACTTTTTATGAGGGCAATGTGTTCCGCCACTCTTAGCGCAAAAGAGCGGATGGTGCGGCCCACATATTGTTTCCCACAGTGACATGTAATTAGGTATACGATGTAACTGGTGGAACAAGTACAAAACTGTTTGATGGAATATCTTTTATGGGTAACTGATGATGCAAATGACACAGTTTTTCTTCCGATGCCCGAATTGTGTTGACACAATACATTTCCTACATGAGTAGAATCCTTCCATCTCATGGAAAAGTGGCTGTCGTATAGGAGGATTAATGATGTTAGGAGCAATTTTGCTCTGTAGCGTAGGGGCTCCTTTAAAGACGACCCTCGCCTTATCGGGCAAAACTGTGCCATAAGACTCTATCGTTCCTAAGAATGTCCCAATGCTTGGAAAGAATGGCTTTAACTTGCCTATGTTGGTTAGAAAAAGAGGTCAACAAAGACCACCTGAAGATCTCACTCTGTTCTTTTTTGGGCCTTTCCTCCAGAAGTGATTCCCTATTGGTTTCAAGAGCATGTTGAAGCTCGTGATCCACAAGCCGGGGGTCATAATCCTTATCAACGAACTTAGCCCTCAAGAGTGCAGATTGCACCCTGAAGGTGTCAATGTTTGAACAGTTTCTTCGTAGTCTAAGGAATTGACTCCGTGGCACAGAATCAAGCCACGACCGGTGATGACAGCTGTCAGGTGGTATGAAGCTGTCCCGGTCAGTAGCTTTGAAGTGGGTCTGGAACTGAAAATTACCATTACAAATCTCAATTTCTAGGTCCAAAAAATGTATCCTATGTTTACTAGCTGTGTAAGATAGGGAGATGCCCCGATCATTATCATTCAGATGCTCGAAGAATGAATCGAGTGATTCAGCGCTCCCCTTCCATAGGAGGAGGATGTCGTCAATGTACCGTGCCCACATAATGAGGGAAGGGTCCCTGTTGGTATAGACGACATCCTCGTCCCACTTTGCCATAAATAGATTGGCGAGGCTGGGGGCGAATTTAGCGCCCATAGCCACGCCGCGTAGTTGAAGGTAATATTGCTGGTCAAACCAGAAGTAACTACGTTTAGTGGCGAACTCTAATAGTTCCATAATGAAGGAACACTGGAAGGGAGCAATTCTCGACTCTTTCTAAAAAGTACCGGACAGCTTCCAAGCCTTTATCTTGGGGTATACATGTATACAGGGAAGCCACATCAGCGGTGGCAATGATGTGGTCATCCTGTAATTCTAAGCTTTCCAATAGACGTATGGTAGCCCCCGTGTCCTTCAAGTAGGAAGGCATACGCCTCACCAGAGGCTGTAGATAAAAATCAATATACCGGCCTATACGTGAGGTGACAGAATCTATCCCACTCACGATAGGCCGGCCAGGAGGTTGTACTGGATTTTTATGCACCTTGGGCAAATAGTAGATGGTTGGAACCCTAGGTGCCAAGGGAACCAAAAAGTCGCTCTCCTTTTTATTTACAATCTTATGGTCATAGCCCTTCTTTATGATGGCAGTTAGCTCTCTCTTAAATACAGTGGTGGGATTATGCGGTATTATCTTATATGTATCAGGTTCGTTGAGAATCCTATGCATCTCGGTTATGTAGTCCTTTTTATCCAAAACAACGATGCCGCCACCCTTGTCAGCCGGACGGATGACGAGGTCCTTTTGTAAACACAAAGACCTCAAGCCCATATTGGACAAAGGGTGGCGGCGTAAAGATTTATCTGGAAGCTCGGATAGGTCTTTAAGGACCAAATCTCTAAAACTACCAATAGCGGGCGCCATGGGGACAGGTGGGGTAAACAGTGAAGGGTTGGACAGGCCGGAATGAATGGTCCCAAATGTGGAGCTACTCTCGTTTCTGACAGGGTTAGAAACGAGGTAGCGCTGAATATGTAACTTGCGTATGTATTTGTGGATATCAATAAAGGTGCCAAACCTATCCAACTTCTTGGGCGGGGCAAATTTCAGTCCCTTGTCAAGAACAGAAAGTTCCTCCGTAGTTAGTGGCTTGGCACTCAAATTGAAAACACCTATATAATCACCTATTTTTTACGGATTCACACTATGTGGCCATTCCTTCTTTTTTCCATTTGTCCACACCATCGTTTGGCTTTTTAACCACATTCCGAGGGATACGACAACGCTTGGTTTGTTTCATCCATATTGCTCCCCCTGGTTCCGGCACCCACCGTTCAGAGGGATACAGCATCAAGCGGGTCAATCCGCAAGCATCGTCTCCCGGTCGTTCTAAACCACTCACCACCCAAGCCTATCCGACCCAATTCGGCGTATGCCCGTTGGGTCCATCCCATCCGGTAAGCCTCTTCATCTCTAGGTGGTGGTGTGTTTGTTTTAACCTCAGATGCCGTGTATATCTCCTTGAAGTGTTCAGTCCATTGGAGGCTCCATATCTGTATACATACGGATGACTTTTTATGGTTTACATTTGAACTATTTTTTCTATATGTTTTTTTCATATTGGACATTCATTTATCAGCGCTACACTTATTTTCCCTTTTTTTCCTTATAATGACCTCTTTAAGGGTCTGGTGGACTGGGAATACTTTTGACTGAGGTTTCCACAGCCCCCTGTACATCTTATCCCGGCTGACGCCTGAGTTAGAGGCTTTGGGATGTCCACAGAGGAGTAAATAGCCCTCAGCAGCAAGAGGTGTCTATTGTACCTGGGACCCTTACTGTCCTGGCTCTCTGACTCAGAATTTTCCCCCTCTTCTAAGAAACTTTGGTCTGAATCCCCTGACTCCTCTACCCCAGAGGTGAGGGGGTAGGTCTCCGAGAGGTTCTCGGACTTTTGCCGGATGTACCCTTCTGAGAGGGGGTACTCTCCCTAGAAGAAAGTGTCCCTCGCCTACTTGTGACGGGCCCTTCCTTTAATGTTATCACGGTTTTCAGAGATTGGAGGGTGGCGAGCATCTCTGACTGTACTGAGAAGTCCTTTATCACTGCTGAGGTTTCCTTGCCTGACAGTTTGTGTATGCATCTATAGCAAAATGGTTTCACATGATCCTGTGGAAGCTTTTCGTTACAGTACACACACCTTTTTGTTCTAAGGGGAGGGGGGGGTTTAGATTTAGACCTGTGGGCCCCTTGAACAGATCCACTGGGTTCTGGGGAAATAAGAGAAGACAGCACACAGCCCTTAAGCCAGGGACCCACACCGGAGGGCGAGGGCCCCCCTGCTATCCGCCTCCTACCACCACTGACCTGGACTCCAGCAGAGCTGCCATCTCCTTCAGCCCCCACAGCGGCCTGGGTGGAAGGTAAGAGGGGAGATGTACATTCACAGGAGCACCAGGAACACTTCTGTGCCCAGGAAGCTCCTCGCCGGGGTGGACCCCCTGGCCGAAGGGACTCCCCTGGAGTGGAAATAATCCTGGCTGGACTCGGAGCCTCCACCGGCTTGGCAAATGCCCTGTGTGTTGATTTTCAGAAGAACCCAGTAGTGGGTTCTGAGTGTGCAGTCTTGCTATTTGCTCCACTCCATTCTGGACCCTGCTTACCTTTCTGCTGCTCCATGCTGCACACCAGATGTTACATCTGCACCAGACCCAGACACTCCCAGAATATATACACATGAAAAGGGATGCGACTGCTGATGTCTTTTTGGTTTGCTTGTTGGTTTCCCAGTGCATCCAAGTTAATCTCATGCCTCCAATACAAAGCAAAATTAAACGCTGAATAGATGCCCATCAAATGCTGCAGGTGCAGTTAGCAAGCATCGTATTAAACTTATATAGAGGCTTTGGAGCTGTTTTAAAGCACCAAGAAAGCAACTTGGGGTATACTTTTTGAAGCAAAGCAAATGCAATGGTGTGAACAGGACTGTAAGGTAACAATTTAGTGAGAGGTGCTTTGATTGGCATTCAGATGCCACATTTTTTAAGCAAGTGTGAACAAGCCCATAGAAAACCAGTAGGGAAAATATTCCAGAAGTACTTGTAATTTACAATGGTTTCTTCATAATAATAGAAGTAGTTTCTTACAGCATAAAGAAAAATAGAAACATGCAGGAGAACATCAGGAATTAAACAGTTACTTAAATGTTCTGTTACTGCATATGGTCCATGGGGAAAAACACCAATAGTCATCTTATTTGCTAAGGGACAGTATTCTTTGAAATCCTCCCCAGAATTGTTAAGTGCCTTTAAACATGGGATACTTTTGCTTAGCGGTCACATCATTATAAAGTCACGTCAACACCGCAGTAAGATGCATAGGGAATACAAGTCAAGTTACAATCTTAATGAAAACATCATTAATCAAAAAATAACATGGCTTGTAAATATTTTATAGGCCACCCCCCCCCCCCCCCCCATAAAAAACTTCTGGCAGTCTTTTTCCCCAGTTATTAAACATGCCTCATAGAATTCAGCAAGTCCTTGCTCACAATCCTCACTTATTTTCATGAAGCTTTTCAATAAACAAATTCTTTCCACTTACTGTACTTTCAGCCACACATTTTTGTCTTTAAAATAGGAGTCTTTTGTGTTCTTGTCAAGTCTCACCAATAAATGACCGTCCATTATAAAAGTCATTGAAGACTAGCTCTATTTTTAGTAAATCACATTTTATCCTGAATGGGGAACACTCAGATTATCTCAGCTGGGAATTCTTAATTAGGGTATGTAGAGTTACCATTTCAACACCAGAAGGGGAACAAAGGAAATTGCAAGTAAAGTCACTTTTCAACACAAGGTAGTGCATAGGCCCTGGGATAAGTAGGGTTAAGTAATATAAACACAGAATACTTACACTCTAATGCACTGTCTAGAACAGCTGTAAGGCTGAGTATTTAACAGGCTGCAACTCTGATTGTGCAATCAGAAGCACTTTATCAAGCTATGATTCATCTTTCACCATGCAAGTTCCAATTACATAACACCTTTTCAGTTTGCAATTTAACCCAGGCACAACAAAGGAAAGCTTTTTTCTTTTTAATGTATAAAGCACATCTCCACCTTCCTGGCAAATGTAAATTTGTACTGCAAGTCAATAAAATAAGGCGCTTTGTATATCAAATATATTGCAAGTCTTGTTTCCTCATGTTTATACAAATCTGGGATTCAACAAGTTTAGAAATGTAACAATGTGCACAAAGTCCAAGGTCAACTATGTAGAGGTCAAAGGCTTATAAGGAGGACAAATTCACAGTTCTTCTGCCCACTAAAAGTCTTTTCTCAAACTTGGCTGTTTGATACCAATAGTGCACACTCTGAGAAATACAGGTGACTTTTTTTTTTTGGTATTGAAAGACTAGTTGGTGCTTGCTCACATAGGGATTTACTGACAAGATCATGTGCCCAAATTGTTCCCCCTGCCACCTCTAACTTCCTGCAAGAACACTAAACGGAATAGAGTGAGCACTAGGGAAGGGAAGAACATGCAGGCTACAGCAGCCCTAAAACCATACACTTCCAGTCAAAAATGTTTCCTCCCTTCCTACTTGCAGACCCGGAAGCAACGTGTATGACATCACTTCTGGGTCCCCCTTTCACACCCCTGGCCAGCAAACGTTACAGTTGTAAGACTTCAAAAATTGAAAAAAGGTAAAGTTACACTTAAGCACATAAAATACCCACACAAATTTTAAGGTTTGACAAGTTGGATATCCATTTACTTGGTGCTACCACATCTTTTGCATTTTACCAAAAAAGTGGGTAATTTATTACGTTTGTGTGCCCTAAAATTAACTTTAGTGTATTTTTACAGAAATTTTACCATTTCCTAGACCTTTGCTATAATAGTGTGTAACAAAAAAATGGACCTACCACCATTTTATTCTCTAGGGTATCTTCTTTCAGAAAATATATAATATGTTTTGAGGGTTCATGCAATCTTCAAGCTTTTATTTATTTTTTTTAAACAGGGTTAATTAGTCCATAAAGCCTTTCAAACCAATCTTCAGTAATGTACTGACCGTGGTGCTTATAATAAAATCGGTTGACTCTCAGAAATTTGTCTTTGGATTCTCTTGCGGCTTTGGGTCTGGCAGTGTTCCTGTCAGTTTCCCCCAGTTTCAAAGGTATTTTTATAGTGTACTCACAGACAACTTGGCTTTCATACCTTTAAGATCATTCACTGCACTTCAACTGCTTAAATTTAAATAAAAACTAAAAAAAATGGTGGCTTGACTGGTAGTGTATTTCACCAAGGATGCTCCATTTAAGTTAAGAGGCTAGGCAGTGTCACCTGAGTGAAGCTCTAGATCTAAATTTTAATAAGAAGGCATATATCTGTGTACCGTTACTATAAATTGGTAAAATGTGAAGAGTTTATTGACCACATTAACACGGAATAAATAGATTACACTTATTTTGCAGTTCCCTTTTATACATTAAGATCACAGATGTATAAAATAGGATTGAGTTACAGCTTTGTAGTTTATGGGAACAGCCATATCCCATGAAAACATGCTATAATGTGTGCTCTGATAAAAAAAAGTTGACTTGTGAAATTACCAAAAGGCATTGATTAGACAAGGGGCACAATATCACACTGGGGAAAAAAAAAAGTATATCCGGCATAGTAGGTTTGACCATGTGGTAGACAATCATACTAAATCATACAATTATTATATTTTTGTTATAACTGACACCATGATGGATAGTAAACCATGGAAATTGAGCAAGGGACGATGAAAATGGCTTTGTCTACACTAAGAAAAAGCATAAACAGCAGAATTAAAAATTTCAACCGCCCATTGAGAGTCACAAGGTGCAAACCTTGTTAAACCCTTCAGATCCACGCTATAGCCGAATGATGGCTACAGCGCGGATCTGCTTTGCCGGGAGGCCGTCAATAGACGTCCTCCCCTTTGCACGCACCCCCCTGAAAACCGAGTCAATGAGAGTCTGGTGATCACAGATTGGAGTAAGGGGTTGGTCCCGGCCCCTTACCACGTGATCAGCTGTCAGCCAATGACAGCTGATCACGTGATGTAAAGAGAAGGTCAGTAATTGTTTTTTTTTTCTTCTCACACTGACAGCGTGAGGAGAAAAAAAAAAAGCCAATCACCGGCTTCTGTTCAAGGGACATCGGTCCTTAAGAGGAAGAGGCGAAGCCACCTCATATGTGCCCACCAGTACTGCCTGCCAGTGCCACGAATCAGTGCCCACAGTGCCACAAATTAGTGCCCACCACTACATAAGTGCCAGCAATCAGTGCCACCTATCAATGCCCACCAGTGCAGCCTATCAGTGCAGCCTCATCAGCATACATCAATGAAGGAGAAAAATTGTAAAATTAACAAAATGTTTTATTTTTTAAAATTTTGGTATTTAATCTTTTTAACAAAAAATAAATAACCCAGAGGTGATCAAATACCACCAAATGAAAGCTCTATTTGTGGGGGAAAAAATTATAAAAATGTCTTTTCGGTACAGTGTTGTATGACTGCGCAATTGTCATTCAAAGAGTGACAGCAGTAAAAGCTGAAAATTAGTCTGGGCAGGAGGGGGGTTTAGGTGCCCAGTAAGCAAGTGGTTAAAATAGCACAGGCTGTGATGAGAAGATGCATCTGATCATGAACGACAGACTTAGGGGCTGTGATACAGTCAGATAATGATGAAAACGTATATACGAATGCCTTTTGCCTTCCTCTGGATCAACTGTGTGCATAGGATAGTGTATGGAGGTTTTCGATTTGTGTGTGTGTTTTTTTTTTCTCTGTTGGTTGAACTGAATGGACTTGTCTTTTTTCAACCAGATTAACCATGTAACTATGAATGAAGGTTGGTAGATGCACACTGCTTATACAGATGGCTGTGATGGACAAAGACACTATTATGAACACTGACTAACACCATCAGCCCACAGACATGATGGATGGCAAAGACAGACAAATGCCTAACCTAAGGGGCAGTAGAGGAAACTGTCCAGTGCACATAAAAAAAAAAAAACAGGGTAAAATAGGCAGACCTAGCAGTTAAAGTGGTTTGAACCATTTCGTCTCTTAAATAATAAATATGTTACAATTACCTGCTCTGTGCAATGACTTTGCACTGAGTGGCCCTGAACCTCCTTTTCTGGGGTCTAGTGCCGGTACTCTCAGCTCCTCTTTCCTTCAGAGTGCCTCCATTGCAAGCCACTTCCTATGGGGGCACTCCCAAGCCAAGCTGTGTATGCCCCTGCCCCCAGCTCTCTCCTCACTGGTTTTGACTAACACCAGGAGGAACCAATGGCTCCCTCTGTCAGAGCCTCTAGTGAGAATAGGAAGCGAAAATAGCTGTAGCAGATGGGCATAGCACTGGATCAAGGTATTAAGGGAGGCTGCGAGGGGTAGGAACACAGCTATTAAAAAGGTTTTTTACTTTAAAAGTGATACTAAAAGATTTTTTTTTAAACATATTATACTTACCTGCTCTGTGGAATGGTTTTACACAGAGCAGCCCCGATCCTCCTCCTTGGGTCCCAAACCAGCGCTCTGGGTCCCTCCCCCCAGCTGAGTACCCCCTATAGGGGGTACTCGTGCGTGCTCACTCCCGAGCTGTGCTCCCTCCTCACTGGCTGTGATTGACAACAGCAGGAGCCAGTGGCTCCCACTGCTGTGTCTGAGCCAATGAGGTGGGAGAGCAGCTGCTCTCGTGCACATTGCTGAATCAAAATTGAGCTCAGGTAAGTATGAGGGGGGTATGGGGGGGGGGGAAGCTGCACACAAGCTTTTTTACCTTCAGGCACAGAATGCATAAAAGGTAAAAAAAAACTTCAGTTTTAAAACCATTTCAATGCAGATAATGCAATACGGTTAAAAAAAAAATGTAAATCTTTAAAAGCCACTTTAATATAAACCTGATGATCGCACAAACACAGAAAGAGTGTATGCAATATATTTTGCTAGAACAAATTAATGCTTTCAAGTACATGAGTGTAATGCAGAGGTTGCCATTACTGGCCAGTTTGAAAATGCCATTTGCTTGACTTCAATATTTCACAGTCACAGACCTGCAACAAGCATGCAGAGAACGAAACTCAGAAAAAAAAAATTCCTATACTCTATATAGGCGAGTGAGTTGGAACGTACTGAAACCAAGGCATTAACATGACAGCCAGTTAATTAGCATTATTAAAAGAAAATAGTATTAAAAAAAAATCTGCATATTTTCATTGGGTCAGGTTTTGTTGAAAAGGAAAGTCTTTCTACCCTTTCTACTCAAGTTTCATGTTACACCCATATTTGGGGTGTAATGTGAAACAGTCACAGTTTGCAGCCCCACACTCTCAAACCCCTACCAGCCCCAAACACTCAAAGAATCCAGGGGTTCTTCTACCCACGCGCTTCTGTCCTATATGAATTCAGCATAGCCGTGTGCGACTCCACCCGCATAGCCATGTCATTCGTTCAGAGATTTACCACAGTGATTTCACCTCGGTACAGACCAGAGCTGGAGGAATAGTCTGCAAAAGCCAGAGCATTGCATCCACCATCCACTGATCTTGGCTGCAACACATTGCAGGCTCCAATGCAAAAAAAATTTAATAAATGCACATTATTTTTTGCAATATGTGTGCATTATTATTTTGCAAAAAAGGTGGAAGTCTCTATCCTCCCACAAAGCCCCATAATTGTAATCCTTTGGCAGCTACTTTCTAGTTGGAGGGAGGCAGGCTGTTGACTCGACCAATGTAAATAATACATTTGAGAGTGTTTTTAGGCTTTAAGTCCATGGAGACTTAAAGGTAAGCCTTTGTTCACTTTAAGTCCAGAGAGTTCTTCAAAGTATCTGACCAAAGCTAAAAGCAGGGGAGCAAAATTAAAGCAAACACAGGTTCACTCAGCAGTAGGTCCTGACACTGTTGTGCCTGCTTACTCACCAGGAACAGGATTGCTAGAGGAAAGACTTAGTTGCTCTTAGAGGAATCATTTTTAAAATTAATAAAGCCATAGTTTATCAGGCCATTGTGGTCATGGAAGTAACAATCTTTCTAAAACAAACCATTATGAACAAAATTATGTATCATTACACCAGAAGTGATGATAATGCTCTGATATTCATAACAAGTGCTAGGTACTGAGTTTGCCAAGTGTTGTATGACTGTAAAATGACATTCATTTTCTCAAAACATTTGTAGAAGACTAGAGGGAAATTACAGATTACCATTACATTAGATTAAATTATCCTAATCCTCTTTGTACCCTATACTGCACTGTAGCATGCAGGTGCAGTATTCTAAAGCCGGCCATAGATGTTATTTTCTTTCCTATGACCACAGAAATAACATGATACAAAATGTTATAAATTGAGTTGCAGTTCAGCGAGTAAAATAGGTATTTAATTCCCAAGCAAAACATGACTTCATGTGCTTCTTGAGCCACTCTTGTTGCCTTGGCCTTGTTTTGGTTCATTGTCATGCTAGAAGACCCATCCACGGCCTATCTTCAATGTTCTGGCTGAGGGAAGAAGGTTCTAATCCAAAATTTTACAATACATGGCCCGTCCATTGGCCCCTCAATGCAGCAAAGTCAGCCTGTACCCTTGGCAGAGAAACCGCTCCAAAGCATAATGTTTCCACCTCCGTGCTTGACTGGAGGGATAGTGTTCTTAGGGTTAAAGTCAGCATTTTTCTTCCTCTAAACACGGCGAGTCGAGTTAATGCCGAAGAGCTCAATTTTGTTTTCATCTGATCACAGCACTTACTCCCAATACTTTAAATCATTTAGTTGTTCATTGGCAAACTTCAGATGGGCCTGTATATGTGCCTTCTTGAGAAGGGGGATCTCTACAGGATTTCAATCCATTGTTTTACCAATAATTTGGTGACTGTGGTCCCAACTGCCTTGAGATCATTCACAAGCTGCTCCTGTGTAGTTCTGGGCTGATCCCTCACTTTTCTCATGATAATCCTCACCCCATGAGGTGAAATCTTGCATGGAGCTCCAGAGCAAAGGTGATCAATGGTTATTTTATATTTCTTCCATTTGCGAATAATCGCTCCAACAGTTCTCTTTCTCACCAAGCTTCTTGCTGATGGTCTTGTAGCCTATTCCCGCCTTGTCCCAGACATCCTTTGTCAGCATTTTGGTCTTGCCAATTATAGTGAGGTGTGACTGGAGTCTGTGGACAGGTGCCTACAAACAACAAGTTGTCTTAGGAGCACCTTCTTAAATTGACAGGACTAATCTGTGTACCACATGAGCACATACTGTAGCCAGTCTGTGGGAGCCAGAATTATTGTTGGTTGGTAGGGTATCAAATACTTATTTTACTCACTGAACTGAAACTCAATTTATAACATTTGTATCATGTTTTTTTTCTGGATTTTGGTTGATATTCTGTCTCAATCATTTAAAATAAACCTATAATAAAAATTGTAGACCCTTCATTTCTTTGCAAGTGGGCAAACTTACAAAATCTACAGGGGCTAAAATAATTATTTTCCCCACTGTAAAGCTGCTGGAAATAATCGCATGCTAATAATCTGACATGTTGGTTGGACCCAAATGGATAGATGGATCCACTTAGGGTACCATCAACCTACCCTTAGATGGTTTGAATCTAAGCCAGTCCCTGCTAAACTGGCCGAGATTCGAAATATATCTCCGGCTGAAGTGATGATTCATGAAGCCATGAAGTGAAGTGTCTCCTGGTCCATCAGTTTAACAAATTAATGCATGAGTAATCTGTAGTAGGTTAAAACATTTCCTTACATTAAAGTCCAACTGTGGGAAAAATGTAAATAATATATCAACTACCTTACGGCTCAGTGTCAATTTCCCAAAAAATCTAAGCTATCTTGCAGTGTATAGTCACAGTTGCACTGATCCCCTCACTGCCTCGATGAGTTCTCCTGCCTCTGGAGCCTATGAGAGAAGATCCATAGGCTCCTATTGGTGTCGCCTCCACCAATAGGTGGTGTGCACATCAAGCAGCCAGTAACGTGGACACCTGAAGAAGGAACCCCAAGGAAGTAGGCAGCGGAAGAAAGAAGGATAATTATGTGACTGTGGCTTCTGTTAAATTGGTATTAAACCCAAAGCCAAAAATGTAATATATTGCAGCTTACAAATCATTAGATGTGATGGCTACATTCGTTTTTTTTTTAGGCCGTTTTCCCTCCGCTTTCACCCGTTGATCAACCCAGTAACACATCTCCTGTATTAGAGCGCCCCACTCTAGATGAAGGAACTCAGGGGGCACCTTTGGACAGCAGTATTGTCAATCTGAGGGAAAGGGAGAGTTAGATGGATTAGCCGATTTACACAACTAAAATCAAACTCCAGCTAATACTTTATAAAGTAGTTACAGCAAACAGCTGTATTCCTTTTGGGATAAAGGTTTACAAAAATAAAAGCTGATCATTGTAAGTACCCCTGCCGGTGTTAAATGGACAGACTTACTGGCCAGATCACCGGATGAAAATAGAAGAAAGAAAGCCTAAGAAAGAAATGATGAAATGATGCAGCCACCACATCTAAGATTTGGTAATCTGCAATATAATAAAATGTTTGATTTAAGCAAAGTGGGCATTTGGATATTCTTTTCATACCAGGCAACGGGAAGGGAGCTGCTAATGTCCCAGAGTTCGGCTTAAAAAGCTTGTCATTTTCTAATATTGTTGCAGGGGTGTTCCTCCGTTGTTTCCTGCTACAGTCCCTTTTCATTCTGATGCTTCAGATGGAGACAGCCATGTCCAACACAGCGTACTATGCTGGGGTCCATCCTCTGCAAATCACAAATCAATCCTATGTACTCAAGGTAATTGATTAAAAAGAATGATACACTACAAGTGAATATATATTCAGGAAAGGAAGTGACATTACAAGCCAGTATAGTTTCTTTATGACTTTATATACCAACCTCTCCTGCAATTTTTTTTTCTAAAACTGGCTGATGTCCAGAAAGAAAACACCCTGCTATGTTAGACTGATCATGTTCCAATTTTGCATTTTTATAAGTGGAATGCAATGTTATTATTTAAAAATCACACAACTATACATAGGCTGTGATAGAACACAATGCAAAGCTAAATAGAACTAAATATTTAATGATCAATTTACTAGTAAAACATGTGTTGTAATAAAACATTGCTGCCAAACAGCATATCCAATAGTGCTGCAATTGAGAAGAATGATTGACAGCTTCAAAGGAGTTGCAATGGCTAACTAAACATTAATCGCCTGGGGTATGTTGGCGCCAAGTATAAACACTCACCTCTTTATGAATTATTTACACATGTCAAGTGAACCTCTTACTAGACAATCTACTTAGAGTGGGGAAGAACAGGTTAAGACATTTTTATTATACAGGACTTGTATAGTGCCAACATTTTGCACAGCTCTTTACAATATCATATATTTTGTTTCTCAGCACGGAATTGGGACTTACTAAAATGTATTTCTGAAAGCTAGAGAAGAAAAATGAGGGTTAGTACATGGAAAATTAACAGGGAGTCGCTGATATTTTCTATATTTATTTTTATCAAATTTACTTTAACCACTTCAGCCCCGGAAGATTTGGCTGCTGAATGACTGGGCCACCATTTGTGATTCGGCACTGCGTCGCTTTAACTGACAATTGCGCGGTCGTATGACGCTGTACTCAAACAAAACTGACGTCCTTTTTTTCCCACAAATAGAGCTTTCTTTTGGTGGTACTGTATTTGATCATCTCTGTGGTTTTTATTTTTTTGCGCTATAAACAAAAAGCGACAATTTTGGAAAAAAAAAAAAAAAAAAAAAAACAGTACTTTTTGCTATAATAAATATCCCCATTTTTTTTAAAAAAGAACCAATTTTTTTTTCTCAGTTTAGGTTGATATGTATTCTTCTACATATTTTTGGTAAAAAAAAAAAAAAAACGCAATAAGCGTATATTCATTCAAATTTATAGGGTCTACAAAATATTTTTTTACTAGTAATAGCGGTAATCTGCGATTTTTATCAGGACTGCAACATTATGGCGGACACATTTGACACATTTTTGGGACCACTGGCATTTATACAGCAATCAGAGCTATAAAAATGCACAGATTACTGTAAAAATGTCACTGCCAGGGAAGGGGTTAACACTAGGGGGCGATCAAGGGGTTAACTGCATTCCCTGTGTGTTTCTAACTGTGGGGGGAGGGGACTGACCTAGAGGAAATGACAGATCATGGTTCCTAGCTATTAGAACAGAGATAAGTGTTTACACACACACACACACACACACACACACACACACACACACACGTGTCCCTGTTCTGCCTCTCGTGCCCACGATCGCTCGTGGCCAGCGGTCATCACGACCATCGGCACCCCCGCAGTGCAGTGGGCGCATGCGTGTGCCTGCTATCCCGCTTAAATGAGCCGACGTATAGCTACTGCGGCGGATGGTTGGCAAGCGGTTAATAAAATGCTTTTGGAGATTTCTATTTAAGATACACCAATTTAAGTTATTCTGCATGAAATTGAGCATGAGGCTGTATATTCTGCAATATTTAAATTTTTGATAAACTCATTCAATGAATCCAAGCTGAGATAACATGCATGGGCAATGTTATTGTTTTAATTAAATAAAATAATTTGAGTAGTTCAACTATGTGTGATTCACCTATTAACCCTAAAATCGGTTCCGATATTGCTGTTTTACTAAGAACCTTCTATGCATTTTCCGGCATTTTCCGGTTAAATCGCTTTTCCTCTAATTTTAGTGAATGGCCGTGAGTCTTTTTAAATGCTCTTTCATGGAAAAGTTTTATCCCTATTGTGGGGTCACCAGTACGGTATTTGTATATTGAAATCATATCCCCTCTCAAGCATCTCTTCTCCAGAGAGAATAAGTTCAGTGCTCACAACCTTTCCTCATAACTAAGATCCTCCAGACCCTTTATTAGCTTTCTTGCCCTTCTTTGTACTCGCTCCATTTCCAGTACATCCTTCCTGAGGACTGGAGCCCAGAACTGGATGGTATACTCCAGGTGCTGCTGGACCAGAGTCTTTTAGAGTGGGGGAATTATTGTTTTATCTCTGGAGTTAATCCCCCTTTTAATGCATGACAATATTCTATTGGCTTTTCTTGCATGCCATTGCTGAGCCTATCATCTTCTAGGACTCCCAGATCCTTTTCCATCCTAGATTCCCCCAGATGTTCTCCCTCTAGTGTATAGATTGCATTCATGTTTTTGCCACCTAAATGCATTATTTTACATTTTTCTACATTAAACCTCATTTGCCATGTAGTTGCCCACCCCATTCATTTGTTCAGAAAGTGCTCACAAATAAAGAGCACCTGTCATTTTAGATCCATCATGGCAGCACCTGTTAGCGGGCATCCACTCACCTGCTGCTACGTCCCTCACCTTGTTGCATCACTGCCGCATCACCAGCCATCCCATTAACGTGAATGGGACTGTCGGTGAGTCAACAGCAGGGTAGAGGATGAGCTGCTGCATTGCGGAGATGACCGTTACTCTTTAAAAATTATGATTTAAATCAAGCCTTTTTACTAGTGATTTAAATTGTGATTTAAATTGACTTTATTTAAAATCAAATCCACCCTGCATGGTTGCCAGAAAAGAATGTCAAATTTCGATTCGTCTGACCACAGAACAGTTTTCCACTTTGCAATAGACCATTTGAAATAAACTTTGGCCCAGAGAAGACTGCTGCATTTCTGGATTATGTTCAGATACACAATATTGTCAAAAGCATTAGGACACCTGCCTTTACACGCACATGAACTTTAATGGCATCCCAGTTCGTATGGTTCAATATTGAGTTGGCCCACCCTTTGCAGCTATATAGCTTCCACTCTTCTGGGAAGGCTGTCCACAAGGGAATGTTTGACCATTCGTCCAGAAGCGCATTCGTGAGGTTAGGCACTATGTTGGACGGGAAGGCCTGGCTCGCAGTGTCGGCTCCAATTCATCCCAAAAGTGTTCTATCAGATGGGTCATAACTCTGCAGGCCAGTCAAGTTCCTCCACCTCAAACTCACTCATCCATGTCTTTATGAACCTTGCTTTGTGCACTGGTGTGCAGTCATGTTGGAACAGGAAGGGGCCGTCCTCAAACTGTTCCCACAAAGTTGGAAGCATGAAATTGTCCAAAATGTCTTGGTATGCTGATGCCTTAAGACTTCCGTTCACTGGAACTAAGGAGCCAAGCCCAACCCCTGAAAAACAACTCCACATCATAATCCCTCCTCCACAAAATGGTTTGGAGCAGTGCACAAAGCAGGGTCTATAAAGACATGGATGAGCGAGTTTGGGGTAGAGAAGCTTGACTGGCCTGCACAGAGTCATGACCTCAACCCAATAAAACACCTTTGGGATGAATTAGAGCGGAGACTGCAAGCCAAGCCTTCTCGCCAAAAACATCAATGCCTGACCTCACAAATGCGCTTCTGGAAGAATGGTCAAACATTCCTATAGAGACACAAAATTTGCGGACAGCCTTTCCAGAAGAGCTGAAGCTGTTATAGCTGCAAAGGGTGGGCCAACTCAATATTGAACCCTACGGACTAAGACACGGACTAAGACTGAGTGTAAAGGCAGGCGGCCCAATACTTTTGACAATATATTTATGACGACTTCTTTGTATGATAGAGATGTACCTTGCATTTTTATATGGCATGGCGAACAGTGTTCACATACAGTGATTTTTTGTTAGTATTCCTGAGCCCATGCAGTGATGTTCATCACAGAATCATGTCGGTTTTAAATGACCTGCCATCTAAGGACCCGAATATAAAAGGCATCCAATATTGTGGTTCAGCCTTGTCCCTTTCCCACAGAGATTTCTCCAGTCTCAGAATCTTGTGATATTATGTAATGTAGATGATGATATATTTAAAGTCTGTGCTATTTACATTGCTATTTTTACATTGATGTAGCTTTTCACAGATTGGGTACAGAAAGTGCCTCAGAAGTAAATATGGTCAGAGCTTCACCAATGTTACTGATCTGTAGCCAGTTAACCCAATTGGTTGCAAAAGTTTTTTCCAGCTCTTCCTTGTTAGTAACACTTAGCTTTTTGTTGCCATGTCCAAACTTCTTTGAGATGCATTGCTGCCATCAGTTTTAAAATTACCTTTTCTTTTTTTTTTTTTTTTTTTTTTTTTTATTAAATGGTAATTTCCTCAGTTTAAACATTTGATATGTTTTCTATTTTCAAACAAATATGGATTTGTGAGATTTGCAAATCATTGCATTCTGTTTTTATGTAGATTTTACACAGCATCCCAACTTTTTTGAAACTGGGGTTATACATGGACATTAAAATAACTACATCTAATTACCAAGCAATACAAGATCTGACTCTAGCTGCAAGTATTGTGAAGTAATTCATTCTCAAAGATGCTCAAATATCAAAATGACTCTAAAGTGAACTTTACAGTACAGGGTCAAGTCTGTTGGTGTATTTGGAATACAGCTTAGTAATAAGTAATATCGACACTAAGAAACATGAGGTCTTGTATATTTTACAATTAGAGATTCCTACTCAGATTTCTGCTTTGGGAAGTCACAGCTACATTTCACCCATCACTGAGCTCACATCATATATTGTGTCAATCATATTAGCAGTCTGGTCTATTGGACTACTAAAATCAAATGAAGTGTATCCTATAATGCATTCCTATACAAGATATAGGATGAAACTAGCCGTTAGCCGATTCTATAATTATGCTCGATTTTCACCAGGGATATCCTTCCTGTATGTCTACTCCATAGTTAATCTGCATTAACATTTTCAAGTCCACTGCCCTTGTTGGCAATTAAACCATTTGTTCTCTTTGTTCCCTATGTAGAACAGAAGCTAGGGGTCCACAGAGCATAGAATTTCAAAGAAAACGTGGAACCTGCAGCCTCTTTGCATTTTTCTTAAGTGTTTTTAACTGCTCTCAAAGGATTCTGGAACAGATGCTTGCAAGCTCACAAGAACCCTAATCAAGGGCCAAATTTACCTTTGCCTCCAAAGTAGCAGCCATTCCGGGATGTTTTAATGAACAAGAACGGTAAATGATACCTTTCTTTCCCTGTGAGCCTTGGCCTGGAGTTTCAATTACATAAAACCTTCTGTGTATCTGTAGCATTTATACATTCATAGAGACAAGGGCTCCGCATTAAACACAGCGCTGCAAAGTGAATGTGACAAGCCCCTGTACGTCCTTCCATCTCCCCCTCTCAGTTGTTGGCTTCTGCTGTGGCTTGATGGCTTTTGCAGAGCTGAGAAAGAATTCTATGGCATTAACGACATGATCCATCACTTAATAAACAGCAGCAGCAGCTGTCAGCCGGCATTTGTTAATCTTTCTTTTCCCACACCGCTGTTTCATCAATAATACTGGGTAGTCTGGGTCACATTCAGGAGAAGGTCTTAAGCAGTATTAGTAGGATGATCGTACACAGGAAGTGTGATAAAAGGTTAATTCTGTCTGTCTTCATCCCATCATACCAATGATTTCAGAACATGTTGTATAAAAGAGAAGCATAATCCTACTGAATATATACTGTATATTATTAACGCACACACATACGCACGATAACTAGACCCCCATTTCCCTGTAGTAGTAGTAGAACATCTAATATGCAGATTTGCAGCTCTTCAGGTCTCAGTTTGATAGCATATCATAAAGAGCTCACACAGGAAAAGTTCTTATTACATTAATAAGGCTGAGCTCAAACCTGTAACAGACACGTCTGCATATATGTGCTTAGTGGACTTCTTGTAATAAATGAGGATCAAGCATGGTACTTAGCTGAAGAATAATTGTTCTATTAATAGACCTCACCTACAAGCCTTTTTGATTTTATACATAGAGCATTGCATATTTAGCGTGAAGAAACGTTACAGACAGATAGAAAAAAAGTCAAAGACCTTAAACCACAACTAGACCCACCAATTTAACAGTTACCCAAACAGTTACGTTTAAGGCATGCCTCGAATGAGAACAGTTACAGTCACTTGTGTGCTTATTTTAGCTCTCAAGCAAACTTGTGTGGCTGGTGTCATAGCGGACCATATGTGCAACATCATCATAAATGTAGATCAAACAAAGGCTTAAATGGTGGCTTCCTTTGCTGTAAAGTAATGTTTCTCAACGCCAGTCCTCAAGTACCCCCAACAGGTCATGTTTTCAGGCTTGTCATTATTTTGCACAGGTGATTTGATCAGTTTTATTGCCTTAGTAATTACCACAGCCGTTTCATCTGAGTGAAATCCTGAAAACATGACCTGTTGGGGGTACTTGAGGACTGGAGTTGAGAAACATTGCTGTAAAGTATGGGAGGGTTTAGATACTTAGAAGGATGAAGAATCAGCATATAACTAAAGTGGAAGTCCAGATTTCTTTTTTAAAGATATGCTGACCTACACCTTAGAAATAGTTGAATGGGGTTAAATGATGGCAGTACCATTCAACCCCCTTTCTATGCGCCCAAGTTGGGGCTGCGCGATTATGCGGCCTGGGCTCACAGTATCCCTGGTCTGTAAGATGCTCACATACTGACACTCAGTGTGGTCAAGAAGAAGAGAAAAGACCCATGACATCACCACACCGTCTGAAGGCTGCAGGAAAAAGGTACGTTTACTAGGTTTTAAGAAAATAGGTGGGCTTTAGCAAACAAGGCTTGCGGGGGGGGGGGGGCAACATTTTAACCACTTCAATACCACGGACGTCGTATGACATCCTGGGCTTTGAGCAGGTATATCTGAATGATGCCTGTAGTTAGACATCATTCAGATATTGCCGGTTTTAGCCGGCGAATCTCTACACCATAGGAATGATCATAGCGGCCATTCCGCCGCTAGGTCGTTCCTATGGGAGGCGAGAGGGGACTTCCCCCTCCCGCCCCCCTCCGGTGCTTGCTCCGACTCACCGTTACGATCGGTGAGGCGGAGAGTGGATCCGCCGGCGCCGGATGTAGATCATAGAGATTTCCGGCGGACCAGATGGTCCCCGGAGTCTCTATGATCGGAGGCCGGGCGCGATGTTATGACGTCACGCCCGGCCTCTCCATTCAAAAAAATGGCGCCGCTTCGGCTGGGAAGCGCCGATCGTTTTATTATTTTTTTTATTTCAGTCTTCCCAGCCTAGTGGTGAGATATGGGGTCTTATTGACCCCATATCTCACTATTAAGAGCACCTGACATGTCATATTGCTATTACAAGGGATGTTTACATTCCTTGTAATAGGAATAAAAGTGATCAATTTTTTTTTTTTCAAAAAAGTGTCAAAATAAAAAAATAAAATAATTAACAATAAAAAAAAAAAAAAAAAAATTAAAGCGCCGCTGTCCCCGGGTGCTCGCACACAGAAGCGAACGCATACGTAAGTCCCGCCCACATATGAAAACGGTGTTCAAACCATACATGTGAGGTATCGCCGCGAATGTTGGAGCGAGAGCAATAATTTTGGCCCTAGACCTCCTCTGTAACTCAAAACATGTAACCAGTAAAAAAATTTCAAATGTCGCCTATGGGGATTTTTAAGTACCGAACATTGGCGCCATTCCACGAGCGTGTGCAATTTTTAAGTGTGACATGTTAGGTATCTATTTACTCGGCGTAACTTCATCTTTCACAAAATGCAAAAACATTGGGCTTACTTTACTGTTTTATTTTTTTTTAAACACAAAACAGTTTTTTTCCCCAAAAAAAGTGTTCGAAAAATTCCTGCGCAAATACTGTGAGATAAAAAGTTGCAACAACCGCCATTGTATTCTGTAGGGTCTTTGCTAAAAAAACATATATAATGTTTGGGGGTTCTATGTAATTTTCTAGCAAAAAAATGATGATTTTTACATGTAGGAGCAAAGTGTCAGAATTGGCCCGGTATTGAAGTGGTTAAAGGACAGTCTGACTATTCTGTAATAGGCACTGCTTTAGAATTAATATCCTGAAAATTCAGACTAGTCACCAGTTTAATAAACTTTGAAGGGCAGATATACTTTTAAAAGGCCGGGATTCAGATCAAACAGACATGAGCTCACATCAGGCTGGGTTAACACATGCTGCAGCCACGGCTCATAGCAGCGGGTCCAGTGTGTCCCTGTTCACCTATTCCGGTGCAAATCAGGTCTGAAGTTTTGCCTGAATTCACACCTAAATTGGAACCAAAGACGCACAGAACCCTTTCCAATTGTGGACCGCGGCTGCCCCTGAGTTGCGTAAAACCGGCTCCATTGAGGGTCGCTCGCACTCTCCTGTAATGGAAATTGGATGCGGAGAGATCCCGCATCCAATTTGGCATTTGTGTGAACCCAGCCTCAGTGTTTAGTACCCTACAGTAGCCAAATAGTGTGCATTATACTAGCCACTGTAGAGAAAGGAGAGGGGAATGTAATAAATTGTTACCAAACTCAGTATGACCAGACCTGAAGCTCAGAGGTAAACCAACTCCATACTTATACTGTACATTGTATTGTAAATATGATTGAAAATATCTATCCTGCTTTACTTATATGGTACATTGTGTTATAAATACTGTTTAGTATGCAATTTGTATATATTGTGTAATTTATATATATTATGTAACCCTATTAATAAATGTATATTGCAGTTTGAACTAACTCTTTTGTCCAAGAAGCCTATCAGATCTAGTTGTGTATATTTAAATACTTCTATAGTGATTGGAGTGTATTCACATATACACTTACCCCAATTAACACCTTGTAAGTCATAAATAACTTAGAAGAAAAGAAATTGAGCAAGTACTCTATATTGAACAAAGGCATAATTTAAGACAGTATAGAGTAAGAGGAAAAATAGCTATGACTGCCAAGACAATTTTCATTGTTTTATTGTGATCTCCTAACAGAAGCATCAGAGAATATTTGGGGGTAGACTGCTTCTGCACTGAAAAGCTATCCCTGGAATCCCAAAAGAAAATGATAGGTTTATCTCATTTTGCAAATTGTATTCCCAGTGAATGGCATTTCCTTTCACTTTCTATTCTGGTTACCACACAGGATCAAAAAGGGAAAATAGCAGCAATAGGAACATGGAATGTAAAATCCTGAGATTTGTAGTGAAATTTGGTGACATTGTACTGCTCACTGTTCTTGTTGGAGGCTCTAACATGAGAAGGTAAAACCCTATCTCTACCAAGATGGCCTACTCCACACAGACGGCAGAAAGGAGATCAAGAAAAAGATAAATTGTTGGTAAAAATAAATAATATAAAAACAGCCAATGATTTTCAGGGCAATATCGCTCCCCTTTTGTCAGGGCTCAACACGTGATAAAACTTGGATGGACGCATAGTAAACAGTGACTTCACAGATCTATATTAGAACCAATATCAAACTCTCCCCATGAAGTAACTTGACAGCAATTGCTGAGCAGCAATGGAGCCTGCAGAACAGTGGGGAACAAGACCTCATTTTATCAGTAATGGAAAAAAGATCAGCTGCAGGGAGACCACAGACAACAGACAACATAATTGGTGACCACTAGTCCTATGCTCTCTCTGTCTGCCAAAACGTATTCTGTTAAAAACATAGTTAACTGTAAATGAGATTTCCACGTGTTTTTTTTTAAACAAGGTTTATAAGTTTAAATTGCTTATACAATACATTTATGTTAAATACTGTGAGCATCTATTCCCTTGAGCCTATCTCATTACCCATCACATGGAAACCGATCACAAACATCCTCACTAACTCACAAACCTACGGAAACTAACTTGCGCCAAAACGGTCAGTGGTACAATATCACAGTTTGCACAGCAGGAGGTGTATGTATGTAGTCAGAGGGATGGAGTAAAGGGTTGGAGTTCAGAGCTTTATGACAGAACACTTAACTAGCTGGAATTTTTATTTACATTCAAATGCATTTGTTCTGTAATGAAAACGGCATTTTATCCAAGCCACTTCAGTTCTAAAGAGTGTCAGGAACATAACAGTATTTAGACCTTAGAGCCAATTTAACTTTAAGACAAATTCCAGATAAACATTTATGTATGCAAACTTTCCTACCTACCAAATTATATATTATAATTATATCTTGTGTTCCTTGCACTCTTGTTGACATAACAAAGATTTTCTGGGCTATTCACTATTCTACACTGTAGCTGAGCAATGCAAATGACCCATCCTATGCCACAGTGTCTCTTTTTGCTGCTCTTAAAGCATGCACCAATAGAAGGAATTCAAGACCAAATAATAAGAGTCCAAGCAGCCTTAATGGTTCACACTTAAGAAAAGCCAACACTTTTTAGAGGTGAAAGACACTCCCCCTTTATCAGAACTACAAAAAATATATAATTATTAATAAAAATCTGATTATGATAAATTCATGTTTTTTTTGTGGGAGGGTGTTTTTTTTTTCTTTTGCCTTGATTGCCCTGATTTCACCTGATGGGATGTTAATTTTCTTATATTTGAGTGTATGGCAATGGTGGTTTAGGATGCTTTGCAAACATTTACCTTATTCTTCCTGCTGCAGTTTTTCCAAAAGAAAAAAAAAAAAAAAAAAAAGAAGTGTACACTTACCTGCTCAGTGCATTGAGATTGTACAGAGCAGCCCAGAACCTCCTCTTTTGGAGTCCCTGCTAGCATTCTAGGCTCCTCCTCTTGTCAGTCTATCGCCGTAGGAAGCCGATTCCTATGGGACAGATGTGTGGGCTCGCCCTGAGCAAGGCTGTGTGTGTCCATTGACGCACACTGCTCGACTCACCCCTGCCCCCACTTCCTCCTCACTGGATTTGGCGGACAGCCTGTGAGAACAGGGAGAGGAGAAAGACTTGCAGAGGAGCACAGCGATGGATCAATACAGGAGAGAGGTAAGTGTTTGGGGGGTGGAAGGGGAAATGCAGGCACTGAAAAGTTTTCAGCTTAAAGTGTAAGCTGTGAAGTCTCGTAAAACTTGCTATGGGGCACCCGAGCCGAGTCATAGCTCCCTGTGTCCATTCAGACACGGAGCCCTGGCCCGGCTCTCCCCCCTTTCTCCCCTAGTTGGCTAGCTGACTTTGATTGACAGCAGTGGGAGCCAATGGTGCCGCTGCTGTGTCTCAGCCAATCAGGGAGAAGAATCTCAGTCGGCTGAGACACTCATGGACATCGCTGGACAGAGAGGGACCTCAGGTAAGTGTAATGCTGCGTACACACGATCGGATTTTCTGACAACAAATGTTTGATGGGAGCCTGTTGTCGGAAATAACAACCGTGTGTAGGCTCCATCGGACCATATTTTGTCAGAATTTCCGACAACAAAAATTTGAGAGCTGGTTCTCAAATTTTCCGAGAACAAAATTCTACGCATGCTCTGAATCAAGTACGAGATGGAAGCGATCGATCTGGTAAAACTAGCGTTCATAATGGAGATAGCACATTCGTTACGCTGCACATTTTTTAATCTTAATGCAGCACATTTTCTTCTTTTTATAATGTTAGAACAATGAAGTTGTTTTGCTGCTGATCTTCACACAGAGTTCTCACAAACTGATTCCTTTATTTTTTTTTATCAAGCTTTTTTTTTTTTTTTTTTTTAGATTTTTTTTTGTTCTACTGATCTCCATAATATTTTTGTCGTTTTGTGTCAAGTTACCACAACACCATTATTAACTTGTATTTTTTAAGCTCAAGGAGGTTGTTTGGTGTTGGTGTCCCTTGTTAATTTGACATTGTATTTTTGATATGTACCTGCCTATTCACAAACTGTCCCTTTTGAAGTAAAACACATAGGCAAGTATTTGTGAAAAAGATAGCCATTTATTATGGGTCATAACAAAATAAAGAGGAAGGCAACACTGGATAAACTGGTGAAATTGGTGAAGCCTTTGTACCCCAGGGCACACCAACTATTTTACAGCCAAAATTGGTAGCATGAGGAGTCCATATAATAGGGAGCACAATCCGGTCCAGGACTCCAAGAGATCAGGAACAGCAGCAGATGACATATGTCCGCAGGCTGTGGTCTTACAACAGCCTGCGTCTTTCGTCAGACCAGACTGAACCCAGGCCATTACTCTCTCGTCTTCCTTACACACTTGCTTCCAGGCTGTGGCTCTGGTATTGGAGTTGTGGCAGGGGGAGGACGATGGTCGAACTCACAAATCTGGCTTTGGCTTGTGAGTTCGCCCCTCAACCCCTTATTTAGGGCTTGTAAGATCACTTCCTCACAGAAGAGGCATTGGCCCTGCTCCATTTCCTGCATTTTGCAGGCTGCCATGCAGGCATAGTCCTCTTGAATATTGGGGGGGGTTCTGAGGGCTGCAGTAGCCTTCTGAAATAGCCCAAGTGCAGCCTCCTCCAGGTTACTTCTCTTCCTGGGCTTTTTTAAGGTGGAGGGGAGGGACCTGGGATTCAGGCAGGCTACTGGGCCTGGCCACCTCCTGGCTGCCACTTAACATGACCTCCTCCTGGCTGAGACTTTCCGGTGTATGAAAAAGGGACATTATTTTTTTTGGTTCATCAATCACACACAATTTTCAGCTCATGACTGTTGCAAATTGAATGTTAACAAATAGAAAAGACTCATTCTGACCCCAGCATTTTGCATTCTTGTACCAATCATTTGTGGCTACTACTGTCTATTGATATGTAAAACACTTTGTTAAATCAGAAATTAGTGATCAATAACAACATCTAGTTAACATCAATAATTTTTGGACGAGAAATATGTTAAACAATGCTATACCTGGCTCAAGCTGGGCTCCTGCCCATCTTCTTGGCTGGAAGGCCCAGGTTGGGAGTCGGAAGCCTCAGCTGGGGTGGAAGGAAGAATTGAAGGAAGACTGGAGAGTGCTGGCCTGGGTTCCCTCTGGTCTGCCAGAAAATGCAGTCTGTCATAGTACCACAGCCTGGGTACATAAATGTCATCTGCTGCAGCTCCTGATCTCTGTGAATCCTGGACGTTCTTGCGCTCCCTATTACAAGTGCTCCTCATGCCACCAATTGTGGCCTTCAAATAGTTGATGTTTGCCGTGGGGATCTGCGGCTTCACGAAAATTCAAACAAATGATCCAGCGCTGCCTGCCTCTTTCTTTTATTGTTATAAAAGGGGTGGTTTACCTGCCAGACAGGGCAGCTCCCTGTACATATCAATGAATATGGGGATAAAGTCCTGATCATTCAATAGATCAATTTTCTCTGCAAGACACAATACAAGACAAACCCTAATGTCAGGCTAAACTCTCATAATCTTGTCCCAATATAGGCCTCAATCTATAAGCAGTATAGGCCCAAGTTAAAATTGTACCTTCGTTATGATCAGGGCTTCCGCTACTCCTTCCTCCTCTCACAGATCGTACGTACAACACACGCGTGTTATGCTTTATATACACTGGGCATGCTTGAAACTCCGCCCATCCTATCTAGTTTATTCCCTGCCTCTTCTCTTACAGCGCAGTGGGAGAGCACATGGCGAAGAACGAACAAGTGCATGAAGACAGCAGCAGCGACGAAAGCCCGGAGCCAAGATCTTGAAGAGGGTCGACTGACGGGAAGCATGGACCTTACCCAAATGTGAGAAAGGCCAAGATTATGACTAAAGTTGTGAAAAGTCTGCCGAAGAATTTTGGGGTACGACGATCCAAGGATCAACTGAGGAAATGATGGTCAGACCTCAAATTGAGGGAGCAGGATCAGTACATAATAATCAAGAGAGGGCTGCAAAAAAGTATTTTGTCTCTGTCTTCCTATTACGTTCGTGCTGCTCCATGTGCTTTTCTTTACTGTTGTACAGTTTAAAATGGCAAGTTTCAGGTTCGTGGGCACAGTAATCGTTCATAGTAAACATCGTTTGTTTGCCCACTAATATGATGTTTTTTGCAGATGCAGGTTAACTACATTTGGCCATGCCTATTTGTATTAAATAAGTTTAGTACATTGTTGTCTAGATGGGTTTGTAACTAGAATGAAATGCAAACTTGATTCAGTGTAAGGAGAGGACACTCAGCAGCTGTTTACGCATCTGGACGCAGGAGCACTAGTGTGGGACACCAGAACAAACTCTTTAGGGTGTCCCACACAGGTGCTCCAGTGGATACTAGGGGTGTCTCCATGTGTGAAACTTTAACAAAACTTTAACAAAAAATGTAATTATTCCAGCTTTGTAAAGGGAAGAAATAATGTCTTCAGCTTTGAACTCTGCCAAAACAGACAATTGTACGACACTTCAAGCAATGTTTCATATTTAAATTTCTTGCCTCACATATCTGTGTGCTTAGTATACCTTTATTTTATTCACATAGGGGAGAAAAGACTCGGGACGTCTGAGGTCACCAGGAACCCCCAACCTCCTAAAGGGGAAATCCCAAAACAACAACCTCAGGATGTGGAGGAAGGAGAGGTTTATGAAGTGGGCGAAATAGTGATCACAACAGGTGAATGTCAGACCACAGATTCAGGTAAAAGATGGATGCCTGCATATTTATAATACATGGTGTGTTTTTTTATTTTAGGTGATGTGGATGTTGTGGAAGAAGAAACATTTCACAAGTGCAAGTGCACAGATCCTCATCGGGGAGATCATGGTGTGCAATCGGGATTTACAGAAGATCAAGGAAGACATCAATGATGTTGAAAAAAAGACTCAAAAACATCATTAATGTTTTAGGCAGAATCGAAAACACACCAACATTTATCAAATTGTTTCTAACTTTTCTCTAAAAATTTTGAAAGGCAAATTTTGAAGATGCACACAGTGCAAAATGTACGCACAAAATGTACGCATTTTGTGGGTGCAACCCCTTCCTTGCAACTCAAGTAGATGAAAGGAGAGGTTGTACCCCCAAAACACGTCCATTGATCCCCCATGATGGGAGCTAGCACATGTTGACATTAGGCATGGGATCAGGAGGGAAATCCCCATTTTGACTCTCAATTTGTGTGCATCTTCAAAATTTGCCTTTCATAGCTGTGACCTCACCCCATCTGATGAAGGCAATTATCAACACAGTTTGGACATACTAATGTCTGATATTGCCTTCAATTTCTCAAAGAACTTTGTAAGTTCCTGAGTTGTGTATTGTTGTATGGTTTAAAAAAACATGCCTGTTTACCACAAAAAAAAGGATATTTCTACTGTCAAGAAAAAAATGGATTTCAAAAATATGTTGGTTTGTTCAAAAACCCTTTTCTAAACGCACATGTGAATGTACACAGAGTAAAATTTTTTCTACTCAACAATGTGTGGCTTCTTCTTTCAATGCTCAATAGCAGTTTTTTGCTTAAGTTGTTGTTTACAGTGACAATGGGGGTTATTTACTAAAGGGAAATCCACTTTGCACTACAAGTTCACTTTCAGTGCAGTTTCAGTGCAGTTTCAGTGCACTGAAAGTGCACTTTTGCAGTGCACTTTTAGTGCAAAGTGTATTTTCCTTTAGTAAATAACACCCACGGTGCTTGATAATTTGCATCAATCAGGCCATTTTTAAAGAAATTACGCTTGCACTATTGAAGAAAATGACCCAAAAAAACCCCCAAAAAACACATTGGCTAACCTAGGAGACAGATAAAAGAAACACAAGCACTAAAACAAAGGAAATATTATTTAATTTTAAAATATAAAATAAAATGTATTTAAAAAAGGTTTCTTAAACATTTTCTGGCATATCAATGGCCCCCCTACCTGCAAAGTACTCCATATATTTTTGATGGACCTCGCAGGCACTTTGGGGGGCAAGCCAGGACGGCCAGCTTCAAGCGCCGCCAGGGTCTGGTCTTGAAATCCGGCCTCAGGCCCAACTGAGGCCACATAGTTCATCGAATTTCTCCTTAAAAAGTTGTGGAGAATGCAGCATGCAAGGATTATATGGTTAAGTTTATATTCCGCCATGTTCATTGGTGTAATGAATAGGCGGAACCGGCTAGCCATTATCCCGAAAGCATTCTCCACCACTTTTCTTGCTCTGGCCAGCCGGTAGTTAAAAACCCTCTGGTCCGGGGTGAGGGTCCTCATGGGGAACGGCCGCATCAGGTGACCACCCAGCCCAAACGCTTCATCAGCGACAAAGACGAATGGCAGACCAGCCACGTTGTCTTCCGGAGGTGGCAATCCGAAGCCACCACTCTGGAGCCGTCTGTAGAACTCGGTCTGGGCAATGACTCCACCACCCGTCATCCGCCCATTCTTTCCCTTGTCCACATGTTGCAGACACCACCACCAACATCAAAACACTATTAAACTCCTTGTAGTTATAATAGTATGACCCCGAGTTGGGGGGTGGGACTATGCGGACATGTTTCCCATCTATTGCCTCTCCGCAGTTGGGAAAGTACCACCGCTGGGCAAATTGGGAAGCCACAGTCTGCTATTCCTGTGGCGTTGAAAGAAACTGGAGTGAAACAAGAAAAAAAAAATTATTAGGACTTTTGCACATAACAATGCAAGTAGATTAGACACAAACATTCTTGGCCAACATCAGTATAACGTTTATTTGCAGGAGTATTTAAAGAAAAAAAAAAAATCAGATTATCCGATTCCTCACCCCCTCTGATGGCCCATTGTAAAAATTTTAGGGGGGGGAGATGTTTTGGACAGGTAACCCTCTCCACGTCATTGAAAGCTGAAGGCATAAATAATGCGTGTTACTTTGGACAGCCACTCCTTTCCTTTACTACCTTGTTACTATTGGCAGCCCACTGGACAGGTAAGAAGTGTCATAATACAAAAAAATGAATACACACCGTCCAAATTGAAGCACATTTTTACATTCTGCAATTACCTATCAAGATAATAGTAGAACAAAACTTTAAACAGTAACATTTGAAAGTATTCAGGCAGGCCCTTTCACTACATGCTTTGGTGAATTCATCCATAAATATGACTACAAAAGAGGAAGGTATAGTTTGTATGGGTTTGGCAGAGTCAGCAGGTAGAGTATTGGTATCGGTTGACTTAAAGGTTGGGGGGAGGGAGGGTTCCAAATGATTTTGTGACCCCCAAAAAAAGCCTCTGGCCTGAATTTAAGGACACAAATAACATTTGTACATATTTTAGGGGGTGTTTAGGGTAAAGCACTACAACGGAGCTGACAAAATACATTGTTAAGTGACTAGGCTAGGTGTGTATGGACCCAGGATAACATGCTGGGACGGTTAGTGAAGGCAAATATGCATGAAGGACAAAAATGAAGCATTAAATTCCAGCATGCATGAGAACAAAGAGGACATTCACAGCATATTACAATCATGATAATTAGGGAATGATGAAAGAAATACAATACATTAGCAAACACTAAATACATAGAATGTGATGTTAAACTTACCTTAATATAGTCCTTCTGCAGGACCTGAATGATGGCAGAACAGGTCTCTGGAATAATGATCCCCAGAGCCTGGTGGGAGATGCCTGTTGAGAACTTGATGTCCTGCAGACTTCTCCCCATCGCCAAGTACCGCAAGGTGGTGACTAGCCTCTGTTCAGGAGTGATGGCTTGCCGCATGCAGGTGTCTTGCTTGGTAATATAAGGGGACAGCAAAGCCAAAAAAAAAAAAGAAAAACGGGCTCCGTCATCCGGAGATAATTCCTTCAATCATCAGGATTATTCTCACGGATCTCCCGTAACAAAGGCATATGAGAGAATTGATAACGCTGGAGAAACCAATTCTTCGTCCATGAACTCCTCCTCACCCTGTTTATGGACTGGGCTTGGGTCAAAGTAAGAACCCCAACACCAATCCCCTGCACAGCACAAACTATGATGAGTACGTACATGCAACCTGCCTTGAAAACAGTCGGCTGATCAGAACTAACAGAACGCACTGAAAATCAGAAAGACCTGAGAAGAGCAGGCTGAAATTCAGAAACGAGTGGACAAGAACACACTGCAAATCAAAACACGTACTATAAATAGCACGCACTGAAAACCAGATGCGTACTGACTACACGCACTGAAAAACAGATACGAACCCACAAGCACAAACTGAAGAGCAGCAACGATCTGAAAAGCACGTGGCTGAAAACAGCAAATCATCTCTCAAACTTCTACTAACACGAGATTACCAGAAAGAGCCCAAAGGGTGGCGCACTGGCTATTGAACTTCCTCTTTATAGTACCGTCGTACGTGTTGTACATCAGTGCGTTCTTGACGATTGGAATTTCTGACATTTGTGCGACCGTGTGTATGCAAGACAAGCTTGAGCCAACATCCGTCGGAAAAAAATCCCAGGATTTAGTTGTCGGAATGTCTGATCGTGTGTACGCGGCATTAGGGGGACTGCTGCTCCCAGAAGGTTTTTTTCTTAATGCATAGAATACATTAAGATAAAAAAAAAACTGTCTTTACAACCACTTTAATGCATAGAATGCATTAGAGTGGATGTAAAACCTCACATACACCCAGTGAAGTGAACAACCTCAGGTGATACACAGAGATGAAACAAATCTCCCTATATAAAAGTTTTACATGTATATCTGCTGTCTTCAGCTTTATATGCTGTTTAGAAAGTTAGATTTTCTCTTCCTGGTTAGCACTGCAGTTAAGCCTGGTAATACAGCCAAGACAGCTGATTGGAGGAAAGGCACACACCCCCTCTCCTCATAGGTAAAGACTTTCAGAACTGTTCCTTGAATAGTTCAGCACGCTGCTAATCTATAGCATCCTCCCCAACACAAAACTCAGGCTGCTTTTATCATATATGACAGAGAACTTGTCAGAAGTTATCAGGCTGATAACAGAAGAACTGGGCAGCAAACAGCTACAGAACACAGAGCTTTGAAGATAAGAAAAAAAAAAAACACTACAGATATATGTGCCCAGCCCAAATTTCATGAATCGGGTTTACATCCACTTTAACACTAAAGAATCGAATGACTTTAGAGCCACTTTAGGCACATTTCAGTCTGACACTAGCAGTTTTGACTGCTGAGGTTTGCAACATTGTTTACAACATGTAGATTTCTTCTAGTATGCATCATTCTGGTCTTATCAATTTTACTATTCAGTCACTCACTTTTTTTGGTATCGTTTTGATCTAAACATCAATTTTACTATCTAGTCATACTAATGGCATGTTTGTTCCTTTGCTGCTACAGAATAGTCAGACCACAAAAAAAAAAAAAAAAAAAATGATATATAGTTTTACTGTACATTTAGAATTATACCTTTTTTAAAATGTACATCTGTATTTTGATAGCCCTGATTAAGGGACAGCGTCTTTGACCCCCAAAAAGTGTTGGCTTTTAATTTTTGAACCCTTAAA
Organism: Lithobates septentrionalis; assembly: GCA_037952835.1. Classification (NCBI taxonomy): domain Eukaryota; kingdom Metazoa; phylum Chordata; class Amphibia; order Anura; family Ranidae; genus Lithobates; species Lithobates septentrionalis. Next base: position 3,841,957 of record JBBDGP010001476.1, on the reverse strand, counting down.
GAGATTCACACTCTCACCATTTGATCTTGTGCTCCTTCTGCGTGGTGCATGATTTTCTGAGTACCCACTGGAGTGTAGCCCTGTTTGTTGTTAGCTGTCTAATCATAGCCAGTGAGCTCTTCAAATGATCATTTCCTTTTCACTGCCTTGTATGAAAAAATATTACATTCTCAGAGTCTCTGGGATGTTCCATTAAATTTTTCTGTTGCCTTGCTTTCCCAGTCTGGGTGCTGATGGACAGAATAATACAGGAGGCAGATACAGAGAGAAACTAATACTATGATAAATGTGTGGTAAAGAAAAAAAAAAAAAAAAAAAAAAGACACATTTAATGACCTTTTTAGGATGTTTTAGGAACACTGGAATAAATTGCATATTTTTGTTATGTCTACTTGGAACTCAGTTTTAGAGTATCTTTAAATATTTTGGCCACAGTAGGGAATCCATAAAATCTCTATCTGTTTTCTTTTTGACTTGGGGATTTCCCTAAAGCCTCGTACACACGCTTAGATTTGCAGACGACCGAACGTCCGCTTTTTGTGGCATGCTAGTCTCATGTCGAAAGTGAAGAGGTTACTCACAATACGAAAATTTTCGTACGACAGAATACCAAGTCAGAAGTGACATAATGTGTTGAATAGTTTGTATGTATTCTTTCATTTCTGAGCATGCGTAGTCTTGCTCTTACGATTTATTTCGTACAAAGACCATGCTAACTAAACGAAAATCGGACGTTGAGTTCACATCCAACAAAAATATTATAGTCTGCACATCCAGCTTTTGTCTGACGAAAAAGCGAAAACTGCTGTCGAAAGTACCGTACTAAGGATCCGAAAATCTTCAGACAGCTTGTTGTACTAATTTTTCCACCCAATTTTCGTATCGTGTGTATGGGCCTTTATTTTAGGTTATGGTAACACAATAGGAAGCAGCAGGACATCTCAAAAGAGAAAATAAAGTCCCCTCTGACATAGTTATCACCAAACCAGGAGTCAGTGCTAGCTGTGATACTGTGATACAGTGCTAGCTATAATGTTTCTCACTTTTTTTTCCCCACACAATGGGCATAAAGATACTAAGCGAGGGTGAATCTCCCCAGAGGGACAAAGAGCAATCAAATCCTGCATAGGTTGTAGCTTTCACCTTACAAGCCAAAAAGAAATTCAACAGAAAGGAGTTCAACTGATTTTTCCACACATACTGTACCTCTGAAATAGAGAACACTGCACTTGGCTTCACAAAATGAGATGTGTAAACTACCCTTTTTTTTCAGCTTCACACCTTCAGGCATGAGTATAGGCATCTCAGGCTACCACACAATAAAAAAAGGTCTTTGGTGAGGCACAGGACAGTCAAATACAGCACACATTAAAGAAATACAATGAGAAATGACTCAACCTTTCCGTTCTGCCAGATCTACCATATATCTATGGGAAATTCTGTAATTTAGACAGATTTGAATGCCCTTTAAGCATATCTTCATTTAAAGTGTTAATGCATCCTAGCACTAGCCTCCACATTTTACATAACACCACAAATCAGATCAAACAAGTGAAACTTAATACAAGCGCAAAATATGTGGCTCTGGAGAACAATTTATTAACAAAGAAGGGATAGATATAGATTATATTATATATACACACACACACACACACTCAATAGAATATCAAAAAGTTTATTTCAGCAATTCAAAAAAAGTGAAACTCCTATTTAATATAGATGCGTTACACACAGTAATATATTTCAAGCATTTTTTCCTTTTAATTTTGATTATGGCTTACAGCTAGTGAAAATCCAAAATCAGCATCTCAGAAAATCTGATTTTTACATAAGACCAACAGAAAAAAGGAGTTTGAATACAGAAATATTGGCTTAATAAAAAGTATGTCCAGTACAGTATGCACTCAATACTTGGTCAGGGTTCATTTTGCATGAATTACTGCATCAATGCGACATGGCATGAAGGCGAAAATCCTGTGGCACTGCTGAGGCATTATGGAACCCCAGGTTGCTTTGATAGCGGCCTTCAGCTCCTCTACATTGTTGGGTCTGGTGTCTCGACAATATCCCACAGATTCTTTATGGGGTTTAGGTCAGGCGAGTTGGCTGGCCAATCAAGCAAAGCGATATCATGATCAGTAAACCAGGTACTGGTAATTTTGGCAGTTAGGGCAGGTGCCAAGTCCTGCTGGAAAATGAAATCGGCATCTCCATAAAGCTGGTCAGCAGAGGGAAGTATAAAGTGCTCTGGAATTTCCCGGTAGAGGGCTGCGCTGACTTTGGACTTGATAAAACACAGTGGACCAACACCAGCAGATGATATGGTTTTCCCAGATCATCACTGACTGTGAAAACTTCACACTGGACCTCATGCAACTTGGATTCTGTTCCTCTCCACTATTCTTCTAGACTCTGGAACCTTGGTTTCCAAATTAAATGCAAAATTTTCGAGTCTGATGATTTGGGGAGCCATACCATCTGCTGGTGTTGGTCCACAGTCTTTTATCAAGTCCAAAGTCAGCACAGCCCTCTACCAGAAAATTCTAGATCACTTCATGCTTCCCTCCGCTGACCAGCTTTATGGAGATGCCAATTTCATTTTCCAGCAGGACTTTGCACCTGCCCACACTGCCAAAAGTACCAATACCTGGTTTAATGATCGTTTAAAAAAATCTAAATTTTCTGAGATACTGAATTGCGGTTTTTGCTTGTTGTAAGCCATAATCATCAAAATTAAAAGAAAGCAATGCTTGAAATTTATCACTACATGTGTAAGGCCTCTATGTAAAATATCTTGAACTACATTTTTCGATGATATTCCAATTTTATGAGATGCACCTGTGTGTGTAAAAATATATATATCTGAGCACAGTGTCTCAGAGGGAGCTTGGAAAGGTCTTGCCCTACATCTTTAGGAACGCTCATCATTTTTCTACTCTGGGTTTCGTACCTCATTTAGAATAACCTGAAATGCAGGGTCAGTGCTCTAGATCAGTGGTCATCAGTGTCCTCAGGACCCACCAACAGGCCAGGTTTGCAAGATAGCTGAAATACATCACAGGTGATATCATTTGCTGCTCAGTGATTACAGTATTCTAGTCTGCATCTCCCCAAGGTAATACATAAAACCTGGCCTGTTAGTGGGCCCTGAGGACAGGGTTGATGACCACTGCTCTAGAGCCTGGGAAACAGACCGGTCATCTCTGTGAGCTAAAAGATTGGTGAAACCTGGAAAACTAAGTGGAGGCTGACAAGCATTAGGCTTGGACAACCTAAAAGTTAGGTTTGATGTATATAGTTAGTGACAGGACATGGTCAGGACTTTGTTTTTGAAGTATTTCTCTTTGGAGCACTGTACAGCACCTGTATATAGCTTAGCAAATAACACCAATATTGGTTATCACATCAGTGGACTGGTATCTGTGCCTGAATGAGTTGTTACCCCCTCCCAGGCATTACACCTGATATCTATCCCCAACTCACAATATACAAATGTGTTATTTGTTGGAGAAAAACTTACAGTATATAATGTGATAATCATATTTGGAGAGAATGAGGATATGTGAATCTGAGTAGAAAATGTCCCCTCTGGTCCTGTTCAAGTCACAACTGAAACAATTTAATTTAACATTCAGTGACAACAGTCACTAGCATAGGAAGTGGGATGAACCTCGCCATTGAGGACATCAAACAGATTCCATCTATACAGCTTTACTACTCTTCCTGCAGCAGGAGAAGCCTCTATTCTTTTAAGTATACAGTTCAAACCAGAAAATCCAGTACTGAAAATCTTGCTTTGGTCTCCCACATATTAAAATATTATCGTCTGCCCCAACAAGCTCCTTAATCTCCATTTTTAGCCCACCATTTTTTGAAGCCTATTAGAGTCTTAGCAATGAACTACTCAAACGGTTTTATAATCAAATATACTGCTTGTTTTAGGCCTGCTGTTCTGTTTTATTGAAGCTCTGTACCATTACGACCTTCCCTAAACAAAGAAAAGAAATATGAATATATTAAAAAAACAATTTTTAGGTTTTGGATAGAATATGGTAGGGTTAAAACCACGGGCCATGTTATTTTTAGCTTTCCGTTTCCCATCTAGGGGACTTCCCTTCACTTCCTGCCCCAGAAACGTAACAGGGGGCAAGAAAAGACCTATACAAAGGGAACAGAATTACCCAATGTGTCTTGACCAAATCGGTGTACCCACTGGAAAATATGTCCTCACAACTGATTCTGGTGACAAATTGGTTTAGTGTTTAGTGACAATGGTAACAAGGATAAACAGAGATGGTATATTTCCCAACTGAATTCTAACCCTTCCCTACATCTAAAACTATGAAAAAAGGTTTGACCATCCATACACCTTTAAAGGTCAAGAGTGCCTGATTATTTTGGCGAACAAGAAAAACAGATTTTTTTTATTCTTCTTTTTATTCTTATTCCTAATTGATAACATTTCTTTCTGTGAGGAATGGATACATTGAAAATCAAAATCCAGTAGCAGATAATTTGTAAAGGCACCAAATAATGTAATTTATGCAAGATTGTTTGCACCTGCCAAGATCATCTATTCCTGTGAAACGTCCTCAGTCTTAGTTCACACCATAGTCCTTTTTCTGGTCTATAGCTTAAAGTGAATTTCCATGCAAAAATAGAACTCGTGTTTAAAACAAAAAAAACACCCAACCCCCCGCCCTTTCGTCTCAGATTTTTATTTTTTCCCCTTTTTCATACCTTTTGCATTTTTTTTGTTAGGGACTTCCGTCCCATGTCGCGGTGGCAAGTTAGGTCACTTCTGCGTTTTTTTTGTTCCCTCCTCCCCCCCCCCCCCCATTGTCTTCTGGGACCTTTGTGCCCCCCAACAACAAAACCATTCAGAAAGCGCCGCGTGACTCACACATGCGCAGTAGGAAACAGGCGGAGAAGCCGCAAGGCTTCACTTTCCATTTCCCTTAGTAAGGATGCCAGCGCCTGCACCCGGAGCCAATGGAAGGGTCAGCTTCGAGTACCGACATCACAGGCTCCCAGGACAGGTAAGTGTCCTTATAATAAAAGTCAGCAGCTACAGTATTTGTAGCTGCTGACCTAATTTTTTTCACCCAGGTTGGAACTCCGCTTCAGGCTGGGTTCACACTTGAACACGCAGTGGCTCACAACAGGGGTCCGGTGCATCTCCATTTACCGGTACTGTTTCAGGTCTGATTTCAGTCTGAATTTTGGGCTGAATTTGGACCTGAAATGAACCAAAAGACCCGCAGGACTCCTCTGCAATTTGCACCGGAGGCGCTGCGGAGATGTGTGAACCGTCTCCATAGAGAGCCGGCCCCAATCTCCTGCTATGCGAATTGGATGCAGGGAATCCGTCATCGAATACGCATAAGTGTGAACCCAGCCTTAAGAGCTCTTTCACACAGGTTCTAAAACAGCTTACACACATTAACACACCTATAGCATGTACAGGCATTCAAGTTGCATCAGGTGATTCACCTCAAGTGCTTTGTGAAATGTGTATTTTTACAGAATCTTTTACAAGGCAAATGGGAAATGATAAATTTTGATGCTTTACAACAGCACCTTAACCACTTGACCTCAGGAAGGATTTACCCCCTTCACGACCACAGCATTTATTACTATTCAGCACTGTGCTACTTTAACTGGCGATTGCTCGGTCATGCAACACTGTATGCAAATTACATTTTTTCTCATTTTTTTTCCACACAGAGCTTTATTTTGGTGGTATTTGATTATCAGTTTTTTTTTTTATTTATTGTGTATAAATGAAAAAAATAAAAATTGAAAAACTTTTTTTTTTACTTTGTTATAAAATATATCCAATAAAATAAAATATCTTCATAAAAAAAAAAAAAAAACTTAGGCCAAAATGTATTCTGCTATGAGTTTGAGAGTCTACAAAAATGGTAGCAGCTTTGTCCTCCCTGAACTTGCAGCAGGGTCTTGTCCACGTATAGTTTCTATGGGCATTACTTGCATAGCCTTTAGATGCATTTGGATAGATGTCAAGTCCCACCTGGTTGAAGTCTCCCCCAGTGTGTTGCTTTGTTCCCAACCAAGGAGTACTCATATGTGTTTCCCACCTACTCTAATGGGATCTTCTCAATCCTCAACTGGGAGCCCTTCATAAGTGGCGGGAACTAGAAGAGGAGACAGAACTAGAAAAAAGATTTGAGGATGAAAAGAGGAGAAGAGCAGGCTGAGAGAGAAAAAGTAGTTGTCCTACCGGTGAGTGATAGGCAACAAGATTTAGCCAACTAGAGTGGTACTTTGTTTGTCTATAAGTGAAATACACTACTACACTGAAAACATTTTTACTACAATTTTGAGCATATACAGGGGCGATGCCAGGGGGGTACCCTGTTCGAAATCTGTCAGTGTGAACCCACACATAAAAGCGGCTTACACCTCACTGCTATTACTTGGAAAAGGGGGGGGGGTGTATTGGTAAGCAGAAAAGGGGGAATTGGGGTACAAAGATAAGCAGAAGGGGCTGTAGAGGTAAGGAGGGGGGGTTGAGCAGGGGGGATCAGTGTAAACATCACTTATGTTGGTGGTCAGTGTAAATGTCCCCATTACATTGGTGATCAGTGTAAAGGCTCCCATTGCTGACTGCTATGCATTGTCCTGTATCTCGTTTAGAACACTACATAGGCCTGATTTCTATATTCTTTGCTGTATGTTACACAGCCCTGACCAAAGCATATATTTTCTCAACAGTTGATCATTGCTGTGTTATTTTTAACTATTTTAATAAAAAAGTCCAATGGGAAGTTATCAGGGGGTACCTCATGAGTTGGATATACTACCTTCTGTGTTAGCAACCAACCTCATTTTCACATTTTAGTCAAAGCACAGATTTTGTCACATATTTTAAGCATGCAAAAGTTAGTACATTGAAGCCATGCTCCTTTTTGCCACAAAAAACTGCATACGAGGCATCCTTTCTCTTTGTTGTCCAGGTATCTCCAGTACAGGCTCTGCTCACTTAATGACCAGGTTCCGTTCCAACGACCAGGTTGTTAAATGAGGAGCCACAAGTAATATTTATATATATAATATTTTAAGCATTCTTAACTACTGTACTATATTATAAAAAAAGGTCTAAACACAAAACTCCAGCTCAAAAATGTGGTTTTAATTTGCGTAAGTACAGAACATAAACGAAAATTCTGTACTGTACAATACAATGATGTACAGTGCGTCATTCTAGCGGGAAGAGCTGGTCGTAATTCAGAGCGGTCGTTAAACGAGGAGTATCTGTACTGTGTTTTAGGAGGAGATTCTGTGATCTTTCAGGTTGTCAGTGAAAAATGTACCCTGCCAGTGCATTTTTTTTACATTTTGTAAGTATATTATGAGGGATTTTGGCAACCCGGACACTGAAGATCAGAGAATCAAAAACTTGCAAGAGGATGTCAAAAGCTGGAAATTTTGCTTTATTCTTCAATATATGCACTATTCATTTTCTGAATAAGCTTTTCTTTTAGTAGTGGGTCTGCTTTTAAAATCTTGAAGTTTCAGGATTGGCGGCTTCGCTATAGAAACAAAAAACGGAGTTACTTACCGGTAACATCCTTTTCCAGGAATCTTTCAGGACAGCACCATAGAGAGACACCGGCTCCTCGCCTCTTAGGAAACACCGCCTTCCAATTCAATATTTAAATCTCATCCTCCCACCGGCCCCTCAGTTCTTCACGAGTTCCTCCGGCCAGCTGGGGAGACACAAGAATACGTCATACAAATCTTTATCTTACCTGACGTTCTCATGCGATGAGTTCTCATAGATAATCAATATCCTGGGTGGGTACTAGTGCTGTCCTGAAAGATTCCTGGAAAAGGATGTTACCGGTAAGTAACTCCGTTTTTCCCCATTCATCTTTCAGGACAGCACCATAGAGAGGATAAGCGAGCACCTTACCTTAGGGAGGGACTACTGCCTGCAGCACCTTACGCCCAAAGGCTTGGTCTTTGGCTGACAGCAGGTCCAATCTGTAATGCTTCACAAACGTGGAAAAACTGGACCACGTTGCTGCTCTACAGATCTGCTCCGGAGAAGCACCAGCCCACTCTGCTTGAGAAGTTGCCACTGCCCTGGTGGAATGTGCTTTAATACCCTCCGGGGGCTCCAAACCCCCGATTACATATGCCTGGCTAATGGCCAACCTTAACCATCTGGCTATTGATCATTTAGAGGCTTTGAACCCTTTCCTAGCCCCTGAAAATAATACAAAAAAAGAATCGGATTTCCTAAACTGTTTTGTACTAAGTACTGAAGGACGCACCTTCTAACGTCCAGTTTGTGAAAAATATGCTCCTGTTCCCTCACAGGATTCGAACAGAAGGTAGGTAAAATAATTTCTTGCCCCCTATGAAAACTAGAGGCCACTTTTGGCAAAAAGGCCGGATCCGTTTTAAAAATCAAACGGTCCAGAAAAACCTGAAAAAAAGGCGCCCTAATAGAAAGTTCTTCGAGTTCACTTACTCTCCTTGCTGTGGTGATCGCCACCAAAAACACAGTTTTGAGGGTGATCAACTTCAAGGTACAGGATTCCAATGGCTCAAAAGGATCCCCTGTAAGAGACTGTAAAACTAAGGAAAGATCCCACACTGGGAATGGGGAACTTTTAACAGGCCTCTGTCTGCCTAAAGCTCTAAAAAACCTAGCTACCCAAGGATCTATAGCTAGCGGCTTTTCCAGGAAAACGCTTAGTGCCGATACCTGTCCTTTCAAGGTGCTAAGGGCTAATCCTTTGTCCGCTCCTGCCTGCAGAAACTCTAATACTGCTACAGAACTTCGTACATCGAAGGAGCTTTCTGTGCACCAACTATTAAAGCGTTTCCATACCTTTAGGTAAATGGCTTGCGTCTCTCCTTTCCTGCAATTTAGGAGAGTTGTCACTAGCCGATCCGAGAAACCTTTGCCCTTCAGCAATTCTTCCTCAGTAGCCACGCTGCGAGGTTCCATCGCTCCACCTGAGGGCAACAGATTGGACCCTGAGAGAGAAGATCCTCCTGGATAGGCAGAATCCAGGGAGGTTCCACTGTCAGACTCTTCAAGAGAGAGAACCACGGCCTCCTTGGCCAGTGTGGTGCCATCAGAATGAGGGTTGTGTCTTCTGACCGAAATTTTCTCAGAACTGCTGGAATCATTACGGGAGGGGGGAAGGCATAACACTTTGAGAAATGCCAACTCTGAGCTAGTGCATCCACCCCGGCTGCTTCGTCCCATCTGTTTAGGGAAAAGAACAGACGAGCTTTTGTATTCGCCTTTGAGGCGAAGAGATCCACAGAGGGGACCCCCCACTTCCAAGTAATCATCTCGAAGATGTCCTGGTTCAAGACCCAGTCGCCTTCCTTCAGCATTTTTCTGCTCAGAAAATCTGCCACTTGGTTCTGCTCCCCCTTCAGATGTATTGCAGAAAGAGAGAGAATGCTCCCTTCGGCCCACCTGAGGATGGATTCTGCCAGACCCCACAAGGATCTGCTCCTGGTTCCTCCTTGCCGGCTGATGTAGGCCACTGCTGATGAGTTGTCCGAACGGACCCTCACATGCTGCCCCAGGAGTTCTCTCTGAAAAGCTCTGAGAGCCAACTCTATTGCTCTCAGTTCCCTCCAGTTCAAGGACTTCTTTGCGTCTTCTTTTTCCCAGGTGCCTTGCATCATTTTGGAATCTAGGTGTGCTCCCCACCCTGTGCCGCTAACCGTTCTGGACACTGGAAGAACCCACTCCAGGCCCTGTGAGAGATTGGACCCTTTCCTCCACCACCAGAGGGACCTCTTGACCTGACTTGGCACAGATTTAAGGCAGTCCAGAGATGCTGGACTGTGGTACCAGACACTCAGAATAAACAGCTGTAGGGGGCGAAAGTGCAGCCCTGCCCACTGAACTGCCGGAAGCGTGGAAGTTAGTAAGCCCAGTGCTGACATTGCTTTCCTTACTGAGATCTGACTGCTGCCCTGGAGCAGTAATATTGCTCTGTCCACCTTCTGGATTTTTTCTGCTGGAAGGAACACTTTTTGTTTTGTTGAATCCAGTACATAGCCCAGGAAGGTGACCTTTTGGGCCAGAACCAAACTGGATTTTTCCAGGTTCAAGAGCCATCCCAGGTTTTCTAAGCTGTCTCTTGCTACCTGAAGATCCTGGTACAACTGCTCCGGGGAAGGAGCAAACAGGAGTAGGTCGTCCAGGTACGCGACTACAGAGATGCCTCTGAGCCGCAAGAAAGCCAGGACCTCCACCATCACTTTGGTGAAGATGCGGGGGGAAGAGGATAGTCCAAAGGGGAGTGCTTTGAACTGTAGATGAAACGTTCCTTCCCCAGTTTTCACCGCCAGTCTGAGAAACCTCTGGTAACTTTCTGCGACTGGAATGTGCAGATAAGTGTCCTTTAAGTCTATTGACGCCATGAAGCAATTTGGGGGAAGAAGCGCTTTCACCGAATAGATAGAATCCATCCGGAATTTCCTGTAGGTAATTGAGACATTCAGAGGCTTCAGATTCATGATAAGCCTGAATTTTCCCGAAGGCTTGCGGACCACAAAAATGTGGGAGTAAAAGCCTTTGCCTGTCTCCTCTACAGGAACCCTCACTATCACCTCTTGTTCCTCTAACTCCTGTAGGGAGGATAGAAAAGCTGACGATTTCTCTGCACACTTTGGCAGCTCGGTGACCAGAAGTCTGTGCTGAGGAGGTTCCCAGAACTCTAGCTGGTAACCTCTTCTTATGATCCCTAACACAAACTGGTTGGAGCTGATCATCTCCCATTGTGGGAGGAAGGCCCCCAATCTTCCTCCCACCGTGGTTACCCCGTCATTGGGTCTTCTTGGGCTGTTCAGGAGGGCGAAAAATCGCCCCTCCCCGCCCCTTGCCCTTCTGCCCCCAAGCTTTTTTCTGCCGCTCTCCTTTTGGGGCTTCGAACTTTCTCTGAGGACGAAACTTTCTTTTAGCCTGCTCCCCAAATTTCTTTTTAATGGGAAAGGCCTTTTTCTTATCGGCCGTCCAGTCCAAAACGGTCTCTAACCCTGGGCCAAACAAGAGATCCCCTGTGAGGAATTCCACAGAGTTTAACTTTAGACGCGCTGTCTCCTTGCCACGTCTTAAGCCATAGGGCCCTTCGAGCCGAATTAGTGAGGGCTGAAGACCTTGCGGACATGCGCACTGATTCAGCGGAAGCGTCCGCAATATACGCTACACCCTTAAGTAGCATAAGGAAGGAAGCCAAAATAGTCTCTTTTGGCGTTCCTGCCTCAATGTGCGCCTTTATCTGAGTAAGCCAATATTCCATGTTGTGGGCCACTACTGTGACCGCCATGGCAGGCTTAAGGTTTCCCTGTGATGAATCCCAGGACTTCTTTAAGAGAGAGTCCATCCTTCTGTCCATGGGGTCTGCAAGAACCCCCATGTCCTCGAAGACCAGATCTGTTTGCCTGGAAACCTGAGAAAAAGCAGCATCCAGCCTAGGGGTCTTATTCCAGACTAGAGATTCCCCTTCTGAAAAAGGAAACCTTCGCTTCAAAGCCCTTGAAAAGAAAGGTTTTCTCTCAGGGTCTTTCCATTCATTCTTTATGGCCTCAACCAATACATCATGGACTGGGAAATCCTTCCTTTTTTGTTCCCCAAGACCTTTGTACATTTGGTCATGGAGCGATAACACCTTCTTTTCTTCCTGAATTCCCAAAGTGGTGTGAATAGCTCCCAAGAGCTCCTCCACTTCGTCCAGGGAAAGCTTATAGCGAGAGGTTTTTGTGGATTCCCAATCCACCTCCTCCACATCCGATTCCCTTTGAGAATCTGAAGCGGTGCTATCTGGCTCCTCCTCAATTTCCACTCTGGAGCCCCCTGGTCTCTCTCCACTAACAGAGGGAGTATCCACTGGGCTAGGTGTAACACTCTGCTGCACTGGTAAAGGACTGCTTTGGGCTTGCGGCAACTGGAAGCTAGAAAAGAGTGCTTTAAAGGACTGAAAGGTGCTAGAAAGCTCCTTGACGGATGCAGCAAGATCTGTACCCTGTTCTGCTGCCTGTTCCCTGACTAATCCATCAATGCACTCCTTGCAAAGTGCCTTGGTCCAGGATGCCCCCATACTAACTCTACAAGAGGGGCATTTTTTCTTTGAACCATGAGGCGACTTGCTTTTCTCTGTGGCTTTCTGAAAAAGAAAGAGAGAGAGAGTCGCCGTAAATGCCCAATCCTACCAGTGCTCTAACAGAGGACCACCAGGACCCCCCCCAGGACCAACCACCACCAGGGTCCCAGACACACTCCCCTTCCCCCCCGACCACCAGTGAGGGGAAAACACCCGTGAAGCTATCGGGATTAGGTAAGGGAACACCACCCCAGGGTTCCACTTACCTTAGCATGGCTGGTGCTACTGTCTCCTGGAGCAGTTCCAGAGACCTCTGTCTCCGACATGTCCGCTGAGAATGGTGGTCGAACGCTTCCCCCGACAGCTGACTCTACAGCAAAACACGAGGGACGCACCAGCCGAGCGCTCGGTCCGTTTTCTCTCTCAGCGTCCGGAACCGGAAGACGCGGAATCGTCGGAAGTGCCCGCCCTCGCCGGAACTGACGTCACCCGTCATCCGACGCGGCCATAGAGCTTCAAATGCTGGCTGTTGAATAAACAGGAGAGACTCAGGCACTTCCCACAGCGCCCCCCTGGGCAGAAGAAACGCGGACCTCCTCAGCTGTCTCTTTCCCCAAGAGAGGCTGAGGCGCGCCAATTCAGTTTTAAAAGCAGGTAAGTATGGCTTCCCCAGCCTTTACCTGACTGAATAAAAAGATAGTAGAGGAACAGAGTTAGAGAGACCCAACTCCCCCTCTTCCTCAGAAAGATTCTTTTGGCTTCAGCCTCCCTGACTGATCCGCCACGGCTCCCAAGCAGTGTCTCCCCACCGGAGGAAACACCTGAACTGAGGGGCCGGTGGGAGGATGAGATTTAAATATTGAATTGGAAGGCGGTGTTTCCTGAGAGGGGAGGAGCCGGTGTCTCTCTATGGTGCTGTCCTGAAAGATGAATGGGGAAAAACAAGCAATGCTGAATGGCTTTGGATATTGGTGCTGCACCAAGTGTTCCCCTTAACTGTGCTCATAAAAATAGACAAAAGTGTGCGAGAACAAAGGTTTAGGACTTGTGTCAACAATATTTTATGTATGATCTGACATTAGAACTTTTTTTACATGCAAACATTCTGCTCATGTCTTGTATGATCTTACTTCATGGGTGTACATTCATCTGACCACATTGTCCTCATAGGAAACTGATACTATAATAATTTTGCCACAAAATTATATTTACACTTACATACACACTGCATGTGTAGAATATAAATAAATTTATTTTTAAAACACACAGATTATATCTATGAACAAATAAAGTCAGATATATTGTTGGAAGCATCCCTAATCCACACACAGTGTAAATGAACATAATCAGCACAAGATACGGTTTATAACCTGCAACTAAACTTTATGTGCTACGCTTCCTAAATACTTTATAAGGCAGACTTACAATTCCATTACAAATAGATAGGCACATTAGCTGTGAGCAGCAGAAGGCAACAATTTTTAGAGGATTAAATCTAACAGTTATTCCAGCCAACATTATAGAAACTTGCACTTGAAAAAAAAAGGATTACATTAAAATCACACCAAAAAAGGTGATCAACAGGCAACTAGTGTATAAAACAAATCCAAAAATTTGACCAATGCCAAACTAAAGAAATTGTATGAAGTAGAGGAGTTATTAGCATCAGGAAGGTTTATACTTCATTTGTTCATTCTGGAAATGGTAAGGACTTGTGCCACCTTTAGGCTCCATTCACACTAGCGCGTTTTTTGATGCATTTTGCAGAAATGCATGGGAATTTTTTAACATGGGTTCCTATGGAACATGTTCACATCAATGCCTTTTTGTATCTCTGCATTTTTGGAAAGGGTCAGGGACTTTTTGTCATGCAAAATGCAGCATTTTGCGTGTAATAGAATTCAATGGACAAGCATCAAAAACGCAAGTGCAGCGTTTTTGCAGCATTTTTGCCGGTTTTTTTTTTTTTTTTTTTTGACTGTATACAGTCAAAAAAAAAACTGTAAAAAAAAAAAAACGCAAAACGCGGCAAAAACGCCACAAAAACGCTACAAAAACGCTGCTCAAAAACGTGGCAAGCATGAAAAAAAAAAACTCCACAAACGCTCAAAAGCAACATGCATAGGTGTGAATCGAGCCTTAGAGTCAATTCACTAATGAGTAATTCTAGCTGCATTTGCATTTAATCACATGGTAATTTTCACTAAAATATCCATTTCATAAAATGCATATATGTGGAATTGACATCTAAAACATTTATTTCTCTTTGCTACATATTTAATCTCATTAATTTTTATTGTTTTGACTCAAGGCTCCTTTCACACTGGTGTGCTTTTGCCACGCTTTAGGGTGGCAAAACCGCAAGAAAATGATTCCCCATTAAATTCTATATAACTGTTTACAATGCAGATGCGCTGTACTTTGAAAAGCACTGCACGATGCATATTTGGTGCAGTTTTTCAAAAGCACACCAAAAAGCCACTTTTCATTGTCAATAGGAGATCAAAAGCAGTCCTTAACCCCTTCACGCTGACCGCATGCAAATATGTGGCCTCAGCTTGAAGGGGTTGTACAGAGGTGATGGCAATGGTCAGCTTTCTTATGATAACAACTGATGCGTCCAAAAGCCGCTCGGCTGTTATCACAAGCAGCAGGAGGGGACATTCAAACTACACATGTGAGGTATCGCCACGATTGCTAGAGCGAGAGCAATAATTCTAGCACAAGACCTCCTCTAACTCTAAACAGGTAACCTGTAGAAATGTTTAAAGCATCGCCTATAGAGATTTTTAAGTACCGTAGTTTGTCGCCATTCCACAAGTGTGTGCAATTTTAAAGCATGACGTGATAGGCATCTATTTACTCGGCATAACATCATCTTTAACATAGAAAAAAAATTGGGCTAACTTTACTGTTTTTTGTTTTTGATTTTTTCAATTCATGAAAGTGTATTTCTTCTAAAAAAAAAATGTACATTTGAAAGACCACTGCGCAAATACAGTGTGACGTAAAATATTGCAACGGTTGTCATTTTATTCTCAAAGGTCTCGGCTAAAAAAATATATTTTATATATATCTATATATATCTACTTAGAACCCCCAAACATATATGAACACTTAAACTAGAAGTTCAGCCTAAGACCAACTAACTCTAAATCTATTGGCAGCCACACTATAAATCTAATCCATCTAACCCTGTAAAGCAAAAATTGCTAAACAAACCAGTCTCCACCGGCAGACGCTGTGTGGAAGAGACAGCTGACAAGTAGAAGATGCCAGGAAAGGGACGTCAGCCATAGAGTTACTATGGGGCTTCCATTGTCGGCTTGTTGCCTCCCCTGCACACATCTACACAGGGAAGTCGTCACTGACAGCCCAGCATGGGATCGGCTGCAGAAAAGGTATGTATAGCGATTTTTGCTTTACAGGGTTGGATAGATTAGATTTAGAATGTGGCTGCCAGTAGATTTAGAGTTAGTTTTAGGCTGAACTTCTACTTTGTTAATAAAACCATGATAGGCTCTAGTTAGCACAACTGTAACAAAGTTGTAACAGTTTCTATTCCTTATTTACTATATAAACTGTTTAGTGACATCTATAAGATTTAAAAAACAAACTTCTATCCAAGCAGCAGCACGGAAGTGGTGACTGTTGCAACTTTATCTAGTGGAAGTGATTTACCCCAGGAGGGGCAGAGGGATCTGGATACCCCAGTGTTTGCTGAGCCAAGGTAGAGGTGTCTGCTCCAGGTACAGCCAGTACACCGACTACATGTATTTTACCCCTGCAGGGGTGCAAGAATCTACTGAGTGGGGAACTGAAGGGAAGCACGGAATTGATTGCACACTTGCGGCTAAATCCAGGCACGAGTCACTTTGGACAAGCACAAGTCACTTAAATGTTGCTATTTTTGCACTACTTCAGATTGAACTTTAATGTTGATTTTATTTATCTTTTCTATCTTTTCAATTTTTTGACACTTTTTTCACTGGACTTTTGTTTACATTTTTTTATGATAATCAATTTTTCATTAATTTATTATAGAGGAATCTGCACAGGCGTCATATACTGTTTGGGATGAATTAAGGATGAAATTTGGTGTTTGATGATCTGATGCGATCACCACTACTTTTTGCACTCTTTGCACATTTATTTTAGGACTGGGTGTTGGATATATGGTTGCAAAAAGCACAATTAACAGAGCAGCAATAGTACACTACCCAATATAGGTCACAAGGTGAGCACATTCCCTATGACTTATCTCACTATTGGGGAATCACTCATTACCCATTTGAGAAGAGTGACCCATTGGGGAAGCACCCTTCAGGGGACGGGAATAACTACCACCCATTCATGCATATTCACCTGGGAGGAGTGATTCAATGGAGAGAATCACTCTTCAGGTGACGAAAAGCCACCTGTAGCAATATAAACCACCTATTGCATACTAACCTGGGAGGAGTGATTTACTGTAGAGGATCACTCTTCAGGTGATGGGCAGCGCCACCCACCCCTACATACACACAACCTCTAATATGGGAGCTTTAAATCAAAGCTTTCCAGGGGAGGCAACAGCAGCCTATCTTAACCCTAAGAGCGGAATACAACAATTTTTATATAAACAGCAGCATATTTACATAATTTCATGTTATGTCGGATGGCATTTCCTTGTTATAGGAGAGTTTGTAAAGTTTAAAGCTCCAGCACCTACCTCTATTTCTAGCTATGCCGATTACCATTGTTAATCTGGGTGGGTATACTTTTGGCTGATCTCTACAGGAACTAGAGTGCTTCTGAACGCTCTAAGTCACAAGTATGCCTTTGAAACAAATTACAGAGACCCAACTCTGACGTGGCACCAAAAACCAAAATGCTATCACATGTAAGCAGCTATGTTTAGCACTGTAGTTCCTCACCTGAAGTTCCAATAACCCAATCTTCGAGAATAAAGGCTTCCTATTTTTGACTAGCCAGCAGAAATAAAAATGCATTTAGCGCCAACACCTTTTATTTTAGTTTATTTGTAACTATCCAGTTGTCTGTTTTTGTTATTCCCCTTTCTCCCAGAGGGCACCATATACTAATGGTTACGTTATCCATTTCGTTTTCCAGTACAATATTGCATCTTACTCCTGATCAGTGGCTGTAAGCCATGAAACGCGTAGAGTTTCCAACCTAGGGTGCCAAGACAAGTTTGCCCCAATGATGTATCTTCAACCTTGTAAATTATTATGCATTGACCCTTACATAGAATGTATGACCAAGTTATGAATTCATCTCGTTAATCATGTCTCTACATATATGATGATCTGAATTATTGATTTTTAATGCTGTTTGTACCAATCATGTTCATTGATTATCTGTATCAAATGTTTACTATTACATTTTGGTATGCTCATCCTTTTTGATTAAATTCAATTATATTAATATAATTATTATGATCATTATTATTACTATTAATATATTACGTATTCTTTAATCATGGATGATCCGTTGTGTGACATTAAATTACATTAATTACACATACAATTTATAAATCATCATCCGTAATGACATACCTCATGTAAAGTCCCATCACCTTGCTTCTCTTTTTGTATTAAATACTACAGGGATGGAGGTATGCCATTGCTGGTTATGTCAGGTCACATTTAATTATAGTTTTCCACCTTTTATTTAAGTTTTGAATAGGGTGGGGGAAGCGGTAAAACCTCTATCAGGTTATTTTTCATGGTCTTTGTACCATTGGTTATTTTTTCCTTCACTTTCTGTTCTGAAGATGCAGCAAGAAATGAGAGAAAAAAAAAATCTCCAAAAGTGAGAGAAACTCATCTAAGATGGTTGTCACCAGAATATTTTCCCACTGGATTTTATTTCCATCTCACCTCTTGATCCATTGGCAATTTAATAATTTTGGAGTTGTCCTTACTTAGGACAAAGGAATGAATTTCTCCTGCAGGGACATATACAGCAATAAAAATCTGACTATATCTATATCTATTGTATACACACACACTTCAAATGGTTTAGAAATCATGGCTATATGTACTTGTCAAGTCAACATGCATGATTCACAGTGGATGTAGACAATGCAGATCCACTACCCCTCCCCTAGAAAACAAATCTCATCAACCACATTCAAAGCAAATTCCCCCCTCCATCCATGTCTCAATGCTTTATTTTGTTGATAAACCACTTTAGAAAATACCCACTCTAGCATTTCTGGCCATGACTAATTTAAATAAGAGCAAATGATTCATGTAGCATTTACTTCCTGGAATCCATCTGCCCTCAGCTCAAGCATGCATGCAGGAGTGCTTAGCTGAGAAAAACCCTCATCTTCTCCACTCCTGGATGTATGACATAATTTGCCTAGGCAAGAAACAAGGAAGTAACTGAAGAAATGTAAAAAAGTTTAACACAAGTATATATATGATATACTTTTCTATCTATTTAGTAATGCTAGCAGCATGAGGTTTAAAAATAATGTTTATTGGGAGAGTGAAGTTCTACTTTAAGGCTGAGTTCACACTATAACACGCTGCGGATAGCACAGGAACGCTGTGCGTCCCTGTTCCCCGTTTCAGGGACGAATCAGGGTCGATTCTATGCCTGAATTCAGCCCTTAAACGGAGCCAAAGACGCACAGCGTTTTTGTACAGTGCGCTCCGCAGCCGCCCCGGAGATATGTGAACCGGCTCCATAGGGAGCCAGTCACATTCTCCTGCTATGCGAATTGGATACAGGGAAACCCACATCTAATTCGCATAGGAGTGAACGGGGCCTAAAACAACACTTTGTAGGCAATTCTACTAGTGTATAGCCAGCTTTAGCGACCCAGTATCAGAAAAATGCCCAGGGGCCATCAAACAGCACTTGTTTGTGCAACCACCTTTTGGTGCCTATGGCCTACTGTATTCTGCAAAAGAAACCATTTTAAAGCCCCTGCTTTATTTTTGCTAGATGCCTCACTGACTAATATACATATATATACATATATATATACATATATACATGCATATATACATGCATATATACACACATACACACACAGTTGTGCTCATAAGTTTACATACCCTGGCAGAATTTTTGATTTCTTGGCCATTTTTCAGAGAATATGAATGAGAACACAACAAAAACTTTTCTTTCACTCATGGTTAGTGTTTAGCTGAAGCCATTTATTATCAATTGTGTTTACTCTTTTTAAATCATAATGGCAACAGAAACTACACTAATGACCCTGATCAAAAGTTTACATACCCCAGTTCTTAATACCGTGTATTGCCCCCCTTTAACATCAATGACAGCTTGAAGTCTTTTGTGATATTTGTGGATGAGGCTTTTTATCTTCTCAGATGGTAAAGCTGCCCATTCCTCTTGGCAAAAAAACCTCCAGTTCCAGTAAATTCTATTTGTGGTCTTGCATGAACTGCACGTTTGAGATCTCCCCAGAGTGACTCAATGATATCGAGATCAGGAGACTGAGATGGCCACTTCAGAACCTTCACTTTATTTTGCTGCAGCCAATGACAGGTCGACTTGGTTGGCCTTGTGTTTTGGATCATTGTCATGTTGGAATGTTCAAATACGTCCAATGCACAGCTTACTGGCTGATAAATGAAAATGTTCCTCCAGTATTTTTTGATAACATACTGCATTCATCTTGCCAACAATTTGGACCAAATTTCCTGTACCTTTGTAGCTCACACATCCTCAAAACATCAACAATCCTCCTCCGTACCTTTCATCACCTTTCATCTCCAAATGTAGCTTCTATGGTTGTGGCCAAAAAAGCTCAATTTTGGTCTCATTACTCCAAATGACTTTGTGCCAGAAGGTTTGAGGCTTGTGTCTGTGCTGTTTGGCGTATTGTAAGTGGGATACTTTGTGGCATTGGCGTAGTAATGACTATCTTCTGGCGACTCGACCATGCAGCCCATCTTTCTTTCAAGATGCACAAAAAAGGGGCATTTAAACAGCCACACCACATGTTTTCAGAGTCCTGTATTTCACCTAAAGTTATTTGTGGGTTTTTCTTCACACCCTGAACAATTTTCCTGGCAGTTGTGGCTGAAATTTGAGTTAGTCTACCTGACCGTAGTTTGGTTTCAACAGAACCCCTCATTTTCCACTTCTTGATTAGAGTTTGAACACTGCTGATTGGCATTCTCAATTCCTTGGATATCTTTTTATATGCCTTTCCTGTTTTATGCAGTTCAACTACCTTTTCCCGCAGATCCTTTGACAATTCTTTTGCTTTCCCCATAACTCAGAATCCAGAAACATCAGTGCGGCACTGGATGAAGGATGCAAGGGTCTGTCAGGAGCCTAGAAACTCACTGACCTTTTATACACACACACACACACACTAATTACAAGCAAAGAGATCACAGGGGAGGATGGTTACCTTTAAAAGCCATTCAAACCCCTTTGTGTCATCTTGTGTATATGTTATCAGGCCAAAATCACCAGGGTATGTAAACTTTTAATCAGTGTCATTTGGGTAGTTTCTGTCGCTATTATGATTTAAAAAGAGTAAACAAATTTGATTCATAATAAATGGCTTCAGCCAAACAGTAACCATGAGAGAAAGAAAATGTTCATGTGTTATTCATATTCTCTGAAAATGGCCAAGAAATCATAACTTCTGCCAGGGTATGTAAACGTATCAGCACAAATATAAATATATATATAAATATATATATATATATATATATATATATATATATATATATATATATATATATATATATATAACACCCCACACGAGTTATCACCGCAAACTTTGGCGAAAAATAATTTTAGCTCCACAGCTCATGGTTAACACTAAACTTTTAAAGCATCACCTATGGAAATTTTTGAGAGTACTGTAGTTCTTTGCGCCATCACGGCCGCACACAATTTTTAGACTTGACATGTTTGGTATCTAGTTACTTGATGTAACATTTTATATTGATAAACCGTTGTGCAAATTCTGTGAAATGTATAACATTACAACCATCTTTTTTTCTGCAGGGCCTCTGCTTACAGAAAATACAGAAGGTTCCTGAGATTTAAGGAATTTTATAGACAAAAATGCAGACTTTAACATGTGCAAAATATGAAAAACTGTTCTAGTGTAAAAGTGGAATGAATTTTTGTATGAACATTTGTTTGCAAATCTGCTAATGCATGGCCAGCTTTATATTAACAGTGACACCCGGCTAACATTTCAATTTAGCCTAAGTGTGAGAGGCACATCAAACTCCCCTGGAACTGGCTTATCAGTGGAAAAAATATTATCACTCCTAAGGTGGGTTGTAAGGCGGTTGTAAGGCGGTTGTAAGCGGCTGATTTTTTTTTTTTTTTGTGTGTTTTTTTTCTGGACCTGCAAGGTAAAGGCATAATGTGCTAGTATGGATCGCATACTAGCACATTATGTGAAACTTACCTGAAAACTAAGCCCTCCAGTGATGTCATCGCTGAAGGTAGCATCCATCGTCACCCGTCTTCCTTCCAGGTCCGTGGACTCTGGCTGTGTGACTGGCCAGACCCGCGATGACATCACTGCCGTGCATGTGCAGGGGAACAGTCATTCATGGCACAGGATTTTGAAGGAATGGCATGGGTGGCCGTTCCTTCAAAGCGCATCGAATTAATATTTCCCCAGATGAGATCACATGTATGAGGATAGCCATGCCAGTAAATGGTCATGTCATATTAAAGTGGTGATATAAACCTGGAAAACAGATGTCACTGCATAAGGGCCAATTTACCTCAGTCTAACCATGCCCAAACTGTACATTTCGTCAAGGCTAAGGTGCTTGACTAGAAAAAGAAAGAAAATTAAGATATGTAAAGGAATTGTACCAGGTAGTTGAAGAAAATTAGATAACACCCAGACATTGCGTCTACACAGCAAATTGGTTTTTGCAAATGAGCAATGCTTCCTAATAGCAGTATCTCTGGAATTAGCCAGTGTAATAGAAGCTAATGAGATTTCCCATTCATTTAGGAAAAAAAGGAAGCTGGTATTTAACTGGCCAGAACATGTTATTGTCATTTCTGTCAATGACAATTTAGCACAAGCTTAATATCTGCAAGAATAGGTTTAGACAGGGAAAAATATACTAATTCCATCTCCGGATCTCTTTGTCCTCTGCTGCTGTTCATCATAAAATAGTTTAATCTTCTTCATATTATATTGGCTCTGATAGGACACGGACTTCATCTGGTTTAAACACAAGACATCCATATCCAAATTCATTAAACATCTTAATACAATAAATGTAATGACATGAGCAACATTTATTTAAAGAGCATGTATGCATGAATGTATGTATGTATGTATGTATGTATGTATGTATGCATGCATGTATGTATGTATGTATTAAAAGCATACTGAACATGCATTGCAAGGATTTCAGCTATTTCAGTGTTGCAGCAAATAACTTCTAACAGCCCCATTTGTAGTCATGTTTAAAATATAGCTAAAAGGCAATTTTTTGTTTTGTTTTGGTTAGTGTGGAGAGAGATTAGAGCATCTGTTGGGTAGAGCTGCACGATTAATCGTTAAAGAATCAAGATCGCGATTCAACCCCCCTCGTGATCTTAACACAGCATTTCCTCGATTCAGTGCAGAGTTCTCTGCTCAAGTTGACAGCCTGCCAAGTTTATCACAACATCGCTCTGGCGAGATAAAGAGAAACATTGTAACGTTTCGTTCTTTTAGATCAAAGGAATGAACTTCTGTCTGTAGAGGAGGGCAGTTTAACAGACACTAGAAAATGCTAGAAAATTACTTAGAACCCCCAAACAAAAATATACATATATATATATATATATATATATATATATATATATATATATATATTTATATTTAGTATGTATATTTTTGTTTGGGGGTTCTAAGTAATTTTCTAGCATTTTCTAGTGTCTGTTAAACTGCCCTCCTCTACAGACAGAAATTCATTCCCTTTTTTTTTTTTTTTTTTTACAGAAACCCTAGAGAATACAGTTGCAGTTCTCGCATTTTATGTCACACTGTATTTGCGCAGCGGTCTTCAAACACAAAATTTTCCTAAACTTGCACAGTTTAGGAGATATTCATAGAGCATGCAGCTGATGACATCATCGGTACATGCGCTCTGAAGGCCAGGCTTACAGTGCCGGACCTTCAGAGCCTGTGCTGGAAACTACAGCTCCCGCACTCATGCTCAGAAGTGATGTCATTGCGTCCCCGGCTACTCATGTAGCCGGAGGTCACGAACCCAGAAGGAAGACCGGGGAAAGAGGAGGTCAGCCATCTCAGCAGTGACATTGTGGTGCGGGAGGGCTTCGTTCTAAGGCAAGTTTCTCATAATGGCATTGCCTTGCATGATTTTTTTTAGCCAGGAGCGATTTACTACCGCTATGAAAGTGAAATCTAGGTATCAATCATGGAAGATTACAGGAAAATAAAAAACACTCCCACACACAAACAATTTACATTCTGCACAATGCTTTGCTCAGCTGCCACCTCATTTTACATGCACGTTTTTATGCTATGTTTTAATTATTAAGCAAACCGCATTCTAAATAAACATAAATGTAAAATAAAATAAAATGAAACGCAACAGTATTATGAATGAAAAAAATTATGTCCGCATCCTAAACTATAATTACCTTCTTTATATCACTGTCATGGAACAATAAAAATTAAATAATATCATTTTACTACAATGAACAATAGACCTATTTTATAGAGAGCTTACCAGAAACGAATTTATGATTTAAAGAAAAAGTGTTCCATTAAGTCAACAAACAGAAAAATGGCAACAGTGGTTCAAGAACAGCAGGGCATTTTGGACCCGACCTGAACTCAAAAAGTGAAAATTTGCTGTTATATGAAAAACCTACTGTTATATGAAAAATCTAGTAACATTATTTGTGCCTAAGCAGCACCTCCAAAAAACAACCTTTTGTTCCATACTATCATCCAGGATTGCTCTGGTCATCTTCATTCTCTCATACAACTTTTGTCCCTTTCAATGCCTTATTAGCTCAATCACTCTGTATCTGGAACCTCTATAAAAATATGCATCACCTGGTTTTCCTCGGTCTTTCCCTAGACTTCCTTTTTAGGAGATCCCAGGTTTACTTCTGTCTTCCCTTCTTCTGGCACCTTCTTTCGGTGGAATGCAAATAAGCTAAATAGTCTTTCTGCTCTTCAAGATAATGATTCATATGTTACATATGCCGACGCCTTCAAACCCTTAAAGTATATGTTCACATTGAAAAAATAAATTAATGCACTTTTTTTGCAGGTAAACAATCAGCATTTGTTATTTTTTATTGCGGGAGCCTGTAAAGCATTGCACCAGCGATCAGCAGATCTGAAGCCATGCAAGCCCTAAAATGGGGTGGAACATGTTCCCAAAGAGAGGGGACAGTACAATTACAATACAGTTAAATAAGGAAGGACTAAGAGGGCCCTGCTTGTGGAGCTTACAATCTAAAGGGAGGGGGAGGTGGTACAAAAGGGAATAGCTGCGGGGGGTGCATGATCTGGTGGAGGTGACTCAGGTACAGTCTTAGGTGCAGGTGGTTTATGCTTCCCTGAATAAAAGTTTTCAGATTTCGCCTAAAGGCAGACAGGGTAGGGGCTGACCGGACATACTGGGGCGGAGTTCCAGAGAAAGAGAGGCACTGGAGATGTCCTGGAGGTGAGCATGGGAAGAGGCAACAAGGGTGACTGGATGTGGGGGCTGTAAGAGGTCAGAGTCTAGGATTACACCCAGCACCTTGGCGTGTGTGGAGGGACCAGTGGCTGTGCTGTTGATCTCAATGGTAAAGTCATGGGGAGGGGATCGGGGAGGAGGAAATATTACAAGCTCAGTTTTAGAAAGATTGAGTTTGAGGAAGCGGTGGAGAGATAGAGCTGGATTACTTCAGCATAGAGGTGGTATTGGAAGCCATGGGAGGTCATCCACTGGCTCAGGGAAGAGGTATAGTGAGAGAAAAGGAGGGGCCCAAGGATTGTGCCTTGGGGTACCTCAACGGAAAGAGGAAGAGGAGCAGAGGGGATGGTATTGTATTTGACACTGAAGATAAGTAGGAGAAAGAGCAGAATCACAAAGGCCAAGGAGTGGAGTTTGTTAAGGAGTGGGTGGTCAACTGTGTCAAAAGCAGCAGAAAGGTCCAAGAGTATGAGTATGGGATACTGGCCATGGGTGAGTTTTAGTAGGGCAGTTTCAGTGGAATGTTGTGAGCGGAAGCCGAACAGTAGAGAATCAAAAGCGTAGTCAGTGAGGCAGGAGCTCATACAATTGTGAACAAGGCATTCAAGAAGCTTGGAGAAAAACAGGAGCAGGGAGCTAGGTCTTAAGTAATTCAAAGAGGTGGGGTCCAATGAGGGTTTTTTTTTTTTTTTGAATATGAGGGTAACCAGTGCATGTTGGAGAGGGGAGGGAAAGATGTTGGAGAGGGAGAGGTTGAAGATGTGGGTTAGAGAGTTTAGGATAGAGCAGGAAGGTGGTAGCAGTAATTGCGAGGGGACAGGGGACGGGTGGCGAGGTGGGCTGTGGCTAAGAGTTTGTCAATTTCCTCAGTGGTAACAGGGCTGAAGGAGGAAAGTATTGTGCGTTGTTGAACCTGGTGTGTTGGTTTGGGGAGGAAGCTGGGCGCTGGATATCTCATCACGAATTGTGACAACTTTGTTTTTGAAATAATTGGCTATCTCCTGGGCAGTAACCAAGTTAGTGGGTGGAGGCAGTGGGGGGGGGGGGTGAAGCAAGAAATTAAAGGTAGAAAGCAGTTGACAAGGTTTGGATGAGAGGGTTTTGATGAGCGTGGTGTAGTAGGGTTGTTTAACAGTGTGGAGGCAGGAGTTGTATTTGAGAAGAGCAGATTTGTAGAGGGTGAAGTCTTGCAGTCTTGGGATTTCGTTTTTTTTTTTTCCACCTGGTGTCCTCGGTTTGCCAGGGTTGTAGCAGGCGAGGCCTGGTTCTGCATGTGGAAAGAGGAGGATGACAGTATGTTGTTGTAGATAGAAGCAGTCAGGTCTGGAGGAGGACAGGGTTGTGACTTTATCATAAAGGCAGTCTAGCAGAATGAAGGGGGTGAAGGGTTAAGGTGGCAAAGATTTCTGTGGGTAACCGTTTGCAGGTTGGCGGCATGAGAGGTAGGAGAAAGTGTGAAATGGATAAGGTTGTGATCTGGGAGAGTAAAGGGGGTGTTAGAGAGGTTGCAGGGAGAGCAGAGATGGGAGAATACGAGGTCAATAGTGGTGGTTTGTGTCCATTGTGTTAGGTTAAAAGAGAAGGTTAAGTTGACTAGTTGAGAAATGGCTGAGGTGTTAACATTGATTGGAATTTTAAAGTCACCAAGGATGATGGCAGGTACTTCAGAGGAGAAAAAGTAGAGAAGCCATAGGGAGAAATCATGACAATGGGCCAAGAGGCCAGTAAATTACTGCAACCCTCAGACAAACTGAATACTATGGATTTGTATCCTTCGTAAATGTACTAGATCTGTCAGGGAAACAGCCATTAAGGTGTTAATATACACCATTCAAACAAGCACTCAATATTCCCTGAGGTTTCAGATACCCATTTTTGTAGTTGTGCCTTCCCCTATTCTTTACCCCATATACTTAAAGCTTATGAGAAACTGAGACCCGTATGGCAAAAGATCTCAGAAATCACTGAACTTATTTGCTCCAATACCACGTGTGTCCCATCACTTATCACTGTAGTTACACATTGGGCTATAGCTTTAAAAACTCCCACAATTGCTGTTTTTTCATAAATTGAAAATAGACCCATAATGTTGGAGATAATTTTTCACACTCTTCTTGCTACAATGCCTCATTTCTCAGATAAATAGGCTATAGGT
>JBBDGP010001476.1:3750000-3810000 GCA_037952835.1 Lithobates septentrionalis | reverse complement strand
TCGGACTCACGCCACTACAGTACACATTAATAACGCTGAGGTCAGTGAGATGAACCATTAAGTATAGCAGGAGAACCAGGAATCCAGCACTCACAAAATGTTGAATTCTATAGAGTTCCCAGGCAATTATTTTTCTTTGTTACAGCGCCTTTCAGTGGTGCAGGCAGGAGAAAAAAGGTGAGTCCTTTCTTCATCACACGAGCCACATTTATTAGCAGTATAATGTTAGAAAAAACATTTTAACAGTGGACAGATGCACTTTATATCCGGCTATTACAAAATCTGCCCAGCGAAGTGTCCATACCTTCTAGTCCTCATTGTTTAGGTTTAGCTTATGGTATTAAAGTGGTGACTACACTGTATAACTGACCTGCAAATGCTTTTGAAATTCGATCTTTCTTCCATTCCCAAGGCTGGTCATATTCTTCTGGAGGCCGCTCATCGTCTTGTGGCAATCTGGATTCTCGGGGTCGCTGATCTGACTTTTCACAATCTGAATCAATTCCATTTTCCGATGGTTCATATGGCGTGTCATATAAGTGTAAAGGTTTTCCAGGCAGTTCTTTGGATCCCCTTCTGCGGATTTCTACAATCAAAAAATATTAAAATTTTTAAATATGTAGATTTAAATTTTGAAAGTAAAATTCAGCATAATACAAAGCTTGGGGAATACAAATTATTATTATACACGATTTATATAGCGCGAACAGTTTACGCATCACTTTACAATGTAGAGGGGGGACAGCACAATTACAGTACAGTTCAATACAGAAGGTACAGGAGGGCCCTGCTCGTAGAGCTTACATTCTAAAGGGATGGGGTGGTGGTACAAAAGGTAATAGATGCGGGCTGGCT
This sequence comes from Lithobates septentrionalis, assembly GCA_037952835.1. Taxonomy (NCBI): domain Eukaryota; kingdom Metazoa; phylum Chordata; class Amphibia; order Anura; family Ranidae; genus Lithobates; species Lithobates septentrionalis. The sequence continues at coordinate 3,809,145 of JBBDGP010001476.1, read as the reverse complement.
CGGGGACAGTTGTTAGGTCGGTGTGGGGATAGGCTTCCCTGAATAAGTGAGTTTTCAGAGAACTCCTAAAGGTGGACAGGGTAGGGGCTGATCAGATATAGGGGGACAGGGAATTCAAGAGGACGGGAGATGCTCTGGAGAAGTCCTGAAGGCGAGCATGGGAGGAGGTAGCAAGGGAGCTAGAGAGCAGGAGGTCCTGGGAGGAGTGGAGGGGGCGATTTGGGCGATAACTGCAGATGAGGTTGGTGATGTAGCTGGGGGCAGGTTGTGGATGGCCTTGTATGTTGTGGTTAGCATTTTGAATTTTATAAGGTGGCGTAGGGGAAGCCAGATAAGGGATTGACAGTCATGGATCGGTTAGTGAAGTGTATTAGTCTAGCAGCAGGCGCATCTGCTATATTGCTACATTTTATTTCTACATTTCTTTGAATTTTTTTTTGTTATGTAGCCCAATATATGTTCCAGCACAAATGCTGTAATCACGATTTACATTGTAAAAATGTTTTTAGGTTTTATAGATCTATTTTTTGTTTTGTACAATGGAATTGAATAGGTTTAAATAATGAAGGGGTTAATGTTCTGCTGAGAAACTCCTTTGTAAAAGAAATAATGAAGGGTTTAATGATCATATGGGAATAATGTTTCTATACAAATATGGGGCAGCACAGTGGTGTAGTTGTTAGCACTTCCGCCTAGCAGCAACATATCGTCTCCCTGTGCAGGTTTCCTCCGGGTACTCCGGTTTCCTTCCAAACGCCAAAGACATACTGGTAGGTCAATTGGATCCTGTCTAAATTGGCCCTAGTATGTCTGTCTATGTATGAATGTGAGTTAGGGACCTTAGATTGTGTAAGCTCCTTGAAGGCAGGGACTGATGTGAATGTACAATTTACATGTAAAGCGCTGTGTAAATTGACAGCGATATACAAGTACCTGAAACAAATAGAAATAAATATATATATATATATATTAAACCCATACACATACAATGGTGTATGGGTAATGGCCTCGTCATTCTTAGCCCTGTGCCTTGCGGGAAACATGTCAGAATGGAACTTGTTCCAGCTGGCTTTTTAAATAAAGGAATAATAATATTTTTCTTCCTTGTGTAATTCTTGTTGCTGGCATCATTTGTTAAGAAAGAAATTTTTACTGATTTAGACATGTTCAGCCATGACATACTAAAGAGGTGCGGCCCCCATATACAAGCCTTGGGTAGGCACCATACCCAAGGCGATGCCTATAAGATTAAGTCCATTTTCACAGAAAAGGTCATGGTTTTTCTGAAATTATGTTCTATTACAAATTGATACAAAGAGATTAGCCTTTTTCTTAAATGGAGTTAAACAGCAGAAATCTAATGCCTACTAAACCTCTGCCAACCTAGGCAATGGTCCACGTGGCTTTTCCAAAACCCCCAGGCAAGACAACTCTCCAAATCATTTTAAAAACACGCATTTCCCATTTTCTGTTATTTTTACCCCCCACACAAAATTCTTAAAAGGAAAAACACTATGGATATTTAAAGATACAAGAATAACTACTGCTCCTGATGTATCTTTTTGTTAGACAAAAAATTATTTCTTGATGGCTGAAAAGTCAATAGCGCTGTTAAATTGGTTGTTCATGAAAAGCTAAAGCAATTGTTCACAGTAAAACCCTACAGCTGTGAAGAAAGCTTAAGAATGGAATGAACCTGAGAGACCTGCAGTGCAAATCTATATACACAGCGGTGTCCTAAAGAATGCCGCTCTGATTCAGGAGTTAATTTTTTACCTACACTAATTCCTAGCAGCACGCTTTACAGCAGTGCTGGAATACAGCCAATGATGATCTGTGCGCCTTTCCGAAACCACTTTAATCACTGAATGCTGGGTATTGTCCTATGCTGCTTAAAACCTAAAACATCAATAATGACAGCACTGCTCTGGCAATCAGTCACATCTTGTAACACAAATGTTTGCTTAGATTTTCTCCCATGCCAGTGATGTATTAACTGGCTAGGAGCATGGCAGATCAATATTATTATGAGTTGATCCATCTTCCTCAGCTGCTGTATTACAGCTCTATTTCCAGTCTATACTAAAAAAAAAAAAAAAAAAAAACAGGGCTAAGGAACAGGACAAAATTGCAACAAGGAGCAAACTACAGTATATGTACTGCATCAGTGATTTTCATATATTTTGTACTCTTAACGCATCTTGAAAATACCCCATTTTGTTTAAAAAAACAAAAACCCCTAAAGTGCATATCAAGCTACTCTGCATTGCAATATGCAAACAAAAAGTTTTTCTACAATAATTATATGCAGTAACCTAGGCCTTCAAACCTTCCCCCTTCCAAAAACAAAATTAAAATAAGGATTTAAACCCATTATATACTGTACATCATGTGCCATCATTAAAGAGATTATAAGTGAAGTGATTAAAGTGGTATTAAAAAACAAAAAATGTAATATATTGCAGATAACCAATCCTTACATGTGGTGGCTGCATTACTTTTTTTTCAAGCCATTTTTGCCTTTACTTTCACCTGGTGATCTCGTCAGTAACACTTCTTGTCTTAGGCTCGATTCACACAGGGGCAACACGACTTCAACGCGACTTTGCCCGGCGACTTCAACGCGACTTCAGCGCGACTTTAGCAAATTACAACGCGACTTCAAGTCGCCTCCAGGACAGGCGACTTCGGCTGTGGCCAATCACAGGACAATCAGCTCTCTGGGAGGGAGGGGTTTTCCCTGCAAAGTCGCTTGACTTTAGAGAGAGATCCGACTTGGAGGCGACTTCCATTGATTTCTATGGTACAGGTCACCTACCAAGTCAGATCCAAGTAGTACAGGGAGTACGCTCTGAAGTCGGAGCGACTTCAGTAGTGTCTATTAAGACGCTCCCATTCACTGTCATGTGACTATCTTTCTGGGGCGACTTGAGGGGCGACAAGTCGGATCCCAAGTCGCCCCAGTGTGAACCGACCCTAAGGGTGTCTCCATTTTGGAGCAGTTTCATATACAGTGGAACCTCGGATTGCAAGTAACGTGATTAACGAGCGTTTCACAATACGGGCACTGTATTTTTAAAAATTGTAACTCGGTTTGCGAGTGTTGTCTTGCAAAACGAGCACAATTCAGGCCAAAGCAGTGTGCAGTACCACGTTTGGCCTGAGGTGGGGGGACGCCGGAGCTGAGCAGTGCCGTTCCGAAATGCACAGAAAGGCCAGAGGACAGCTTGGCTGACCTCGGCAAACCTTGGGAACGGAGTCCTTCTGAGGTTTGCTGAGGCCATCCGAGGTGTCCTCGGGCCTTTCCGGACGTTTCCGAGGCTCTCCGGTGCCCCCCCACCTCTGGCCGCATGCGGTATTGCATGCCATTGAATTCAATGTGGAACAAATTATTTTCGTTTCCATTAACTTCAATGGGGAAACTCGCTTTAATATGCAAGTACTTTGGATTACGAGCATTTTCCTGGAACGGATTATGCTCGTAATCCGAGGTTCCACTGTATATAGGTGTATCTTATTAGCATGAATCCCATTTCCATATGGCCTATAAGTGTTGGTGCTGTGCTGACATCTCGTACATACGCTTGTGGTAGTGAGAAATGCACTTTCCAAGATGAAGATGTGAAGGTGGAGTTTGACTAGTACTGGATAATAAGTCAGAAATACATTGATTCTTCCACTTTCTCAGCCACCTGCCCAGTGGCGGCCGCTTATGCAGGGTGCACAGGCACCGCCCCCCCACCCCAATCCATTCGCCCAGCCCCCTAATCTACATACAGGGCACTGGACGCATGAAATTTAATGGGTTGTTTTTTTTTTTTAAACACATGATTAGAGCCTGAGGCTCTGGCTTAAAAAAAAAAAAAAAAAAAAAAAAAAACACACATGGCCTCTGGGGTCCATGTGTGTAGTTCACTGGAGGGTATAAATATCCCAGCACATTTGTACAGGTGTGTCAGAACTTTTACTCAAAAAAGAAACTGCTAATTATTTGGGAGTAAGGATGACTGTTGTATTACTGCAACCGTGGTAAAATTAAAGTCAAAGAATATTTTGCTAATACTTTACACTAAGACAGAGGAAGCCAAATCAGTTATTGTGTAGCATTATTAAACAGGAAATAGAGGCTGTGTAACTAAAAAGGTAAATGCCCTTAAATGCATAATTACAAACTGTATATTTCTTTTACATTAAGGGATTTATATGCCTATTTGCATGAGGCCCACACAGATATGGAAATACAAATAAATTAAGCTATTTTATATAAAATAATTACAGTTTTCTTTATGCTTACTAGGGCAAGTACCTATTTTTTTTTCTATCAGCTTCAATTAATTCTCTCTGGGAGATGGAAATCTAGCACTATGAGCCAGGCCAGATCAGCCTGTCATTTGTTGACAGGGAAAAGAAAAATTGAAAAAAAAATTATAACAGCTTACCTGTAAAATCCTTTTCTAGGAGTACATCATGGGACACAGAGCCTTAGGTAATTACTTAATGGGTTTTGGGCCACCTTCAGGTGATGGACACTGGTATACCCAGTACAGGAAGTTCACTCCCTATATAACCCCTCCTCCTTCCAGGAGCACATCAGTTTTTGTAGCAAAGAAATATACTTAAATCCCCAAAAGAGGGGAGGGACATAGCAATGCTACTTGAGGGGAGGGAGACACAACCCAGAGGGTACCCCCAGATTTGAAGACTTCTACTGCTGCCTGCAGAACACTGCACCCAAAGGCAATATCCTCATACCTCCTTACATACACCTGAAAACATTTTGTGAATGTATGCACTGAAGACCAAGTTGGGGCCTTACAGATCTGAGCCATGGAGGCCTGGTGACGCACTGCCCAAGAAGCACTAACCGCCCTGGTAGAGTGTGCCTTAACTTGAAAAGGGGGAATCTTACCCCTTAAAATATAAGTTTGAATTATAACTTGCCGAATCCACTTAGCGACAGTGAATTTTGATGCTGCCTGTCTTCTCTTAGGACCCTCTGGCAGAATAAAGACATCAGTCTAACGAATCTGAGCAGTTGTCTTTAAATAGATTTTCACTGCTCTCACCACATCAAGACAATGCAGTGACTTATCTTCCCTGGAACATGTTTTTGGAAAAAACGATGGCAGGACAAAATCTTGGTTCAAGTAAAAACCTGAAACCACTTTTGATAAAAAGTCTGGACGAGGGCGTAACACTCTATCCTCATGAATAATCAAATATGGCTCTTTACACGAAAGAGCAGCCAATTCCGAAACCCTCCTTGCTGAGGATATAGCAACCAAGAACACCAGCTTCCTTGTCAGGACTAAGGGAATATGCGGTATTGGTTCAAATGGCTGTTTTTGTAACACTGACAAAACTAAGTTCAAGTCCCAAGGGCTCAAAGGTGATTTAACTGGCTGATTAATCCGCATCACCCCTTGCATAAAACACCGGACTAAAGAATGCTTAACAAGCGGTCTTTGAAATAAGATCGATGAGGCTGAGACTTGGCCCTTAATAGTACTCAAGGCCAATTTCATCTCTACGCCCAATTGTAGAAAGGCAAGAATTCTGCCTAGGATATATCTCCGAGGGTGCCAACACTTGGATTCACACCAGGAAACACAAGCCCTCCAGACTCTATAATATATGGTTCTGGAAGCTGGCTTCCTTGCATTAATCAAAGTAGAGATAACTGATCCGGAAAGCCCATGTTTCTTCAGAATGTGGGTTTCAATAGCCAGGCTGTTAAATTTAGCGTTCGTAAAGTAGGATGGAATATCGGCCCCTGTGAGAACAGGTCTGCCCTTAGTGGAAGGGACAATGGATCCTCCACTGCCATCTTTACGATTTATGCATACCATGACCTTCTGGGCCATGCTGGAGCTACCAGAATTACCGGCTTTCCAGCTTGATCCTGCAAAGAAGTTGTGGCAGCAACTGAATAGGGGGGTATGCATAGATCAGTGAGAATTGATCCCACGGGGTCACCAACGCATCTGTTTCACATGCGAGTAGATCCCTTGTCCTGGACACAAAGTTGACTAACTTCATGTTGAATCTGGATGCTAGAAGATCTACGTCCGGAGTCCCGCATCTTTGGCAAACAGCCCAAAAAATGTTGGGGTGAAGAGACCATTCCCCTGGGAATAACTGCTGGCGACCAAAGTAGTCCGCCTGCCAATTCTCTACTCCCGGACTGAAGACTGCCGATAGGCACACAACATTCCTTTCTACCCAAGTTAGAATATGGTTTAACTCTCTCAGTGCTGAGAGACTCTTGGTGTCCTCTTGGTGATTGATATAGGCCACAGCTGTGGCATTGTCAGATTGGATCCTGACAGGACAATCCCTTAACCTGGAAGTCCAGGCCTTCAGAGCCAGACGCACTGCCCGAATCTCTAAGATGTTGATGGGTAAGGCTCTTTCGGTTGACCACTGTCCCTGGGACAGTCGTCTACTCTAATACTGCTCCCCAGCCTAAAAGGCTGGCATCTGTTACTACTTTCCAGATAATTGGTCTGAAGGATTTTCCTTTCAGCAGATTCTGGGTTAGTAACCACCAACTGAGGCTTTGGGACACCCTTGGGGACATACACATTGTCAAGTCTAAAGCTTGGATCATTTTTTTCCAAGCAGACAGGATACTGTTTTGCAACAGTCTTGAATGGAACTGGGCATAGGGGACTGCTTCGAATGAAGCCACCATCTTTCCTAACAACCTCATGCAAAGGGGCAAAAACACTGAGGCAAAAACACCTTTTTCTGAGCTGTATCTATGATCAGACCTAAATACTCTAGCTTATTTAGTGGTATTAAGGAAGACTTCTCTTCCTTAGGAGGAGGGTATTGCAGTAGTCGAGGGAGTGAATTAGAAGCTTGGTGGTGTCAGTTAAAAAGGGGTGCATTCTGGAAATGTTGAAGAGGCTAAGGCGGCATCCTTTGGACAGGGATTGGATGTGGGCCTGAAAGGACAGTTTAGAGTCTAAGGTTACCCCTAGCACCCTGGAATGTGGGGATGGACCGACAGATGTGCCATTGATCTTGACAGAGAAGTCAGGGGAAGGGGGCATGTGGGGGAGATGTATTGTTTTCATGTATAGAACTTGGAAACAGACAGTGTATGGCCGTGTGATTTTCAAAAAGATCTTTCACTGTAGTATATTTATATTCTCTCAGGATCCTGCAGACATAATAATCTGTTGAAAGTATAGTATGTGAATGTATTGTGAATCCTTAGCATTCTGGATAGATCATTTAAGAGGAAGTGAACTTATCTCTAATGTTTGTACATATAGGTAAGCCTACAATAGGGCTTACCTATGGGTACTGTAAATCAGTGGTCATCAACCCACCCATATTGCAATGTATTTTCAGAAAATTACATTGGCTGCAGATTGAAAAGGAAAGGTCATTTTTAATAATATTCAATTACAAAATGATTAGTGCCGCAATTATATGCGCTATATATATTTTTTCCTTTATTTGCTATTTTTTTCCCCCACGGAAGTGGATTTACCCTTTAAATATATAGAGCTAATTTATACATGTGATGTCTTTTTCTTTCTATTGGCTTTATACAAATAAAAAAAAATTAAAAAAATTTGGGATATAACCCCAGATAGAGCCTTCTCTTTACAGAGAGCACTAATAAAAAATAAATGAATAAATAAAACACTTACCAAGGCAACAACATTCATTCCAACCTTAGACCAGGTCTGCAGACCCATCTCATTATGGATTAAATCATTATGTTTAACAGCAGGCTGACGGACAGTGGTCTGTAACTAAAGCTTTTAATCACTTAGAGATATAAAAAAGTCACTCCAATTAAGAAGCCATGATGGAGAGAATAACTACATAGTATCCCCAGGCATATTCCTAATGAGACATCTCAATAACTACATTTAAAAGACCATGAAACCTAAAGTACACTAACTACCAATAACACTGCCAAACTGTCTGATTCTCTAAGAGCTCTAGATAAAATGGAGATGAACTAGTTAAAGTTCAACTCCATTTTGTATGCCTATGCAAGGTAACCGCACCATGCGATAAATATGTTATACTATCTTCAAACTTTATCCAAACATGGTCTAAAGAGAAAACGCTTTGTGGTCCTACTTTCGCAAACGGTCCTAACTTGTCCTGTAGTTTGCATTCAAATGCACTCGCCTATGTGTTTTCATCTTACGTTCAAATATTTTTGTCTCCTTTCAATAAAAACATTGAACAAGAAAGTTCAACTCCAAAACTCTCACTGCGAGAGTTAAATTGATTGTAACGTCTCGGTTTAAAAAAGCACAAGTGATGAGTGCCCCCATAGACCAGCAGCTTGCTATGGGGGCACCCGAGCCAAGCTTCAGCCCTGTGTCCATTCAAACACGCAGCTGTCGTTCTGCTCCGGCTCCGCCCCCTCTCCCCTGATTGGCTGACTGATTGACAGCCGTGGGAGCCAATGGCGCTGCAGCTGTGCCCCAGCCAGACATCTGAGGGAATCATGGACATCGCTGGATAGAGATGGGGCTCAAGGTAAGTATTAGGGGGTGCTGGGGATCCTGCTACACATAGAATGCATTAAGATAAAAAAAACTTGCCTTTACAACTAATTTAATGTTCATTAAGTCTATAGGGTTGCATTAAAGGCTGTATTATTTTATCTGACTCCCTACTACAGTAGACTCCCTCGATCCATGTGACCAGGCTGCTGCAGCTTCCTCTGTAAGCTGCTCCCAGCCAAGGTTACAATCTTGTCCCCACCATGTACAATACAAGGTTAATAAACTTGTACTGTAAGGTATGACACAGAGGCTAGAATACTAGAAAAGGGCATGCACCCTTTAGGGAATGCAGCTTAAAGAATTACCACCGTATCTCAGAAAATAGGAATTTTAGCTATTAGGGTCTAGGTGGAGCCCCCAGAGGTGGCTTGTCTGGGAGGTTTGTGGTGGACACGCTCAATCATAAATGTGTGCAACACTGACAAGGTTGGCAGAGTATCATTAAGACATTTTCTGAGGAAGTCTTCCAGAAAGATACATTTTGACTTTTCCAGAAACCTGACAAACCTTAATTGTTTCAGTGTGACCAATTTTCAAGGTCATCTATTTTGGATTTTAGTGCACCATCTTCCTAGCTGAGTGACAAGCTAAATGACAGAGGGGGGTAAGAGTGTTCTCTATAGTACGGATATGGTCTTCTGTTACCTTTGTATGGCCTCACAGGGCCTGAACATCTTGCTTAACAAGTGGGAAATTAATTAACATGGATACTTGCTCTCTGACAAAAAAAAAGGTTTGGTGGGAGGGGTTAACTTAAGATAACAAATGCAAGCCGTTTGTGGCAGGAATGCGTGCTATGGACAATTAAGTGAACCTGTTACTTTGTCTTGATTTGTAGTCAAGGGTTAAGCTTCCCTGGGGTACTTTGCACATGTTCATTTTTTTCTTCTTTAAGAACAAGGAAAAAAAAATGTAAAAAAATCTACCCAGGGAGTAACACAAGATTCAAGATTTGTAAATCCCTGCACCTAGTACATGCGGTTTTATCTGCACATTGTGTAGAAATACATGCGAAACAATAGCAAAGGCTCAAAACTTTAGCTCATAGCCTAAGATGATGCAGTAGTCATCTGCTCTGTGATGAATCCTTTCCAGTGACATTAAAAGCTCTCCTGTGAACTCACTGCATTTTTCAAAATATTCAAAAGAGAACCAGTCATATTTAAATATACAAATTCTTGTACATGTCCATCTTTTTTTTTTTTTTAAATCAAAAAGGTCTTTATTGAACATTTTAAGTAAATACATCTTCCAGTGCACAGTTTTCTACATTTCAGTGTCATACTCATACAATGTACATAGCATAGGTTCTTATAGTATTACTACATAGCCCTCTAATCTTCATTATGCAATTTTAAATATAATTGACTCCCAACATCCTTCCAATTCGTTCCATTTTCATTAATTTATTTATCTAAGGACCCTGTAAAAGCCTTGTCATGACTAGTTCTCTCGGACTAAGTCCCGGTATGTCTAACCAACTTGACCAGATGCGTTCAAACCTGTGTGGGCAACCTCTATGTTGATATATGTATTTTTCCATAGTGAGAGTTTTACCCATATGCGTTATCCACATTTTGACAGAGGGCGGTACTGCAGACTTCCATGCCATTAGTATAAGTTTTCTAGCTTGAAATAAAGCCCTGGAGAAAGCCACTTTAGTTTGTTCCTCTGGGATTACCTCATCCAGTACCCCTAACAGACAATACATAGGGTCTACAGGTACCGTCGTTTGGAACACTCCATTTAGTGTATTGATCACCTCCTGCCAGTACCGATGGAGCTTCGGACAACGCCACAGAAGATGTATAAGATCCGCACTGTGCTGCCGACATCGGCAGCACAGGGGGTCCGCCACTCTGCCCATCCTGTGCAACTTGGCTGGAGTGTAGTGCACTCTAAGTGTTATATATAGTTGGGACACTTTTTGCGCCACGTTGAGGGAACATCTAGATATGGCTTGTAACGCTTTCTCCCATTAAACCTCAGTTATCTGGCCCAGGTCCCTTCTCCATGCATCAATTGCCATACATGGGTAAGCACCTAGGTACTTGGTAAGTAGCATTTGGTAACACATGGAAATAATCCCTTTGGTTACACTGGAGGATGTCCATCCTTAATATGGTGTAGACCTACTTTGATTTACACCTTGGACAGGTTGACTTAATTTATCCATCAATTGCTCAAATATATTTCAATGACAAAAAACTCTGTATCCCAGCTTATGTATTTAACATAGTAGTATTAAATAACAGAAAGAATAAGAAACCTTTTAGGGTTTTATTGTTGCTTGCATCCTTGTTTAAAGATTTTCTGATTGATGCTGGCCATACACATGTTCATTTTAAGAATTTGAGAGTTTCCATCCTTCTCTAAAATAAACAAATTTCCAAAAGCAAATGTGGTTTTCATTTGGGGGAAGTCTATTCACTCCAAAATCAAATGTTAAAAACGCGAATAACATTTTCAAGCACTTTTGAACAGAATTCTTCATCAAATGTACGGATGAGAATTTTTGTACGAATGTTCTCGTGAACAATCATTCAAAAAACTACCAGTGTACAGCCAGCTTCTGATACATACACCTATAAAAATCTAAGGGTAGGGGGCGCATGCGCGGCGCGATGCGGAACGGACGTGGGTGATCACAGCTCCGTCGGTCCTGGTTATCACAGGCCTAAAACACCAGGGCTACATCGCGCATACCCAGGTGAAAGTGACAACATCTGCTAGAGGACACAGCGGTCCATGCCTGGAAGAGATTTGGGACATTTTAAACGCTCCAAACACCACTTAACTAACTTTCTGCTGGACGCTGCAGACAGAAAGCATAGGAGAAGGTCTCAAGATGGCGCCGGTGCCAGCTCACAGACGGCCTCAAGGAAATCTGCATCCATCCCATCCAGTCTCTCATCTAACGCTGGGATCAGTGAGTACACATCTCCCCTCTCCAAAGCTGACTTAGATGCTAGTCTGACTACCATTTTTGAAAAATTAGTGGACAAGATTGAAAGTGAGGTCCATAAATCCACTACAGCCCTGTCACAAGAGATTGCTAGCATTGGCACTCGTACCGACATACTAGAAACAAAACACGACGAACTGTCGCTTGCCCATAATGATCTAAGGAAAGATTATGAAACATTAGCAGACAGCTTTGCATTTATGCAAGCCCAGGTTGAAGATCTTGATAACCGAAATAGGCGCCATAACATCAGATTACACGGCGTTCCAGAATCGGTCACAGACCTTATGCCTACAGTTTCTAAAATATTTCATAACCTGCTACCAGATAAACCTTTATCAGCTTTTGTCTGCGATAGGATCCACAGGGCACTACGCCCCAAACCCACCCCAGACAAGCCACCCAGAGATGTTATCATGTGCATGAAGGACTTCCTGGTTAAAGAGGACATCATGCATGCTGTAAGAAACTCTCCTGACATCTCTCTTGACGGTAAAAAGCTGCAGATATACCCAGATATCTCCCCTGCTACACTAGATAGAAGACGCAGGATGAAGGATGTCACTAGCATCTTACAAGCAGCAAGAATAAAATATAGATGGGGCTTTCCATTCAAGCTCACTATCCCATACAATGGATCCACATACACAGTCTACAATATAATTGAAGGCAAAGAACTGCTTGTAAAGTTGGGCCTTCTGGACCCAGAACCACCCAACAGATTCCCATCATCTCCTAGACCTTCCCCAATCTGGTCCACACCTTCCTCCAGACGAATCGCAAACAACCAAAGAAGATGGCGTCAACCATTTCAAGAGGACCCCTCATGACCACATACAACACATTTTCAACCTTCTGTTGTATAGGAATTTCTTTCCCCTCGTAATGTAGAGTGACTTATTTTTTCTTTATTTCTTTTTTCCATTTTGACGATTGATCTTCATGCTCACACAACATGGTCCAATTGACTGCCATCAGGTTTGTCCTTATCCAATTGGCATCTTGAATTGCTTTTCCTCTAGAATCGGAATCCCAAGACCCTTCCTTCTCCTTCAGGGAAAAAAAAATTGTTATCTATTTTTTTTTTCCTCCCCCCAGACGTAGTCGAGAAGTCCCCAGTAACATATATCCCCCTCCGAATTTGGGATAGAGGAATGAAGAAGAAAAGCGAAGAAGAGAGAGGGATTTTCTATATTTTTTCGTTTTTTTTTTTTTTTGTTGTCTAAACTGACTTTCACTTTAAACCTCCTCCCTTGTTTAGAGCTAAAAGTTAATTGATATCTCTCATACATATCATCGTGACGGGAGGTGACAACATCGCCTCCCGTCTGGTACCTCACCCCTCCCCCCCCCTCCCCCCCTGCCCCCTCCCTTCCCCTCCCCCCCTTCCTCCCCCCCCCCATTCTTAGCAATCTTCATTTCCCCCCCTGGTTACTTTATATGGTTTTGTATTTGAAACTTTAAATTATCTCAGTATTAAGGCCTGTGACATCCGCCGCCGCTGGATTGTCCCCCATCCTGCTTGTGTTATCAGCTGCGACACCACTGATTTTTGTTGTCGCGCCTGGTGGCATTCGCAGGAATAGGACTGTATTGTCCTCTTGAAGTTAATTCATTTATTAGTGACAGGATGTTTGTCCCTTTGTTACTATTTTATATTTTGTTTTTTCACAATTTTATTGCCCTTAAGGCAAAAAACATAATTTTGGTAAAAAATGGAAGTTTTCATGACATCTTACGACCACAAAGATCTGAACGTTGGTATAATTGCTTTTTTTATGGCACATTACTCTTATGGTATGTTTTACTATACAAAGTATTCCTTGTATTCTCACATTACTTTTCTCCCCTCTATTTCAAAAAAAGTAATATTACACTTACCAAACACACCAAAAATATTTTTGTATATTGCACATCTCATGCTCAAGTTGGATTCTCTTCATAAGCTTATTACCCCACTCACATATAATGGTGCTTAGAGTAATATCACATAACGTCCAGGGCTTTAACTCACCCCACAAACGTAAAAAAGCCTTCCAACATTATAAAAGACTGGGAGTAGATATTATCCTTATGCAGGAAACCCACTTTTCATCCAATAACCATCCCAATTATTTTGACAAGACATACAATCAATTTTATTACACCACCTTCCACAATAAAACTAGAGGCGTAGCCATATTTATACGCAACACCATTATCCTTGACATACAAAACATATATAAAGATGTCGATAGTAGATATATTATCATCAAAGGTCTTGTTGATAATAAAGCAATAACATTAGCTTCAGTTTATGCTCCAAACGAATCTCAATCTACCTTTTTCACAAATTTTTTTGATAAGCTTGACCAATACAGCTCACCTCATATAATTCTAGGTGGCGATTTTAACCTAACTGCACACCCATCCCTAGACAGAAGTAAAACTTCCCCCTCTACTAAAGCATTCTCCAAATCTATAAACCGTTATTTAAATAATTTTCAACTCATAGACTCATGGAGATCCCATAATGTAGGGCTTAGGGCCTATACACACTATTCTTACCCCCACGATGTCTATGCTAGACTGGATTATATCTTTTGTACCCCTATATTATTGGCTAATTCTTCCAATGCTCTAATCCACCCCTGCCCCTGGTCTGACCATGACATTACCTACTTTGAAACATCACACATAGGTCTCTCTCCTTCCCCCTACAATTGGCGACTAAACGATTCTATTCTAACTGACCCTTTAATAACACAAACTATCTCTTCACACATTGAAAACTATTTCACTGAAAACGCTATTGATGATATCTCCCTCACAACTCTATGGACAGCTCACAAAGCAGTTCTAAAAGGCCATTTAATCAGCATAGCAGCCAAAAGAAATAGAGAAAAACTCAAACATAAAAAAATCTTACCAGAGATTTAAACCTTCTCTACAACAAGTTACAACAAAACTCCACCCAAGAAATCACAAAACAAATTCAAGATAAACGCAAAGCTCTAGATCAAATATTATCAGCAAACGCAGAAAAATCCTTGAGATTCTCAAAAGCTAAATTCTTACTAGACAGTAACTCCCCCTCTGCCATGTTCGCCAAAAAACTCAACCATGATCATAAACCCCCTCATACATATAAGCTTAGAGATCACTCTGGAAATATGATCACTGATCCACAAGGTGTGCTGGAAATCTTTTCCTCTTTCTACAAAGACCTACTTTGTAGCCCACAACCATCTCTTGATCAACATTCTAAATCATGGCTAGACAACATTCAACTACCTACTCTTAATGCTCTTCAAATAGAATCCCTTAACGCACCATGCACAGAAGCAGAAATAAACAAAATTATTAAATCTCTTAAAACATCTACTGCCCCTGGCCCAGATGGCTTCTCATCTTCATACTATAAAAAATATTCCTCCCTCCTATCCCCATATCTATCCAAACTCTTTAACCATATCCTCAATGGTAATCATTTCCCAGATGAAATGCTTCTTGCAAACCTTTCCCTTATCCCCAAACCACTTAAAGACCACTCCCTACCCCAAAACTACCGACCTATATCAGTCCTTAACAATGACCTAAAAGTTTTTGGTAGATTGCTTTCAGACAGACTAGCAGCAGTCATTACTAATTTAATACATATAGACCAAACCGGTTTTATCCCCGGCCGACAGATAGTTGATAATACTAGACTAGTCACCAATATTATCCAAGATGCCAACCTAACCTCCCACAAAGTATGCCTTCTCAGTCTAGATATTCATAAGGCGCTTGACAGCGTCAGCTGGTCATATCTAAATTATCTATTACCCAAATATGGTATTTCAGAAAAATTCTTACAAGGTTTCAACGCACTATACCACAACCCTCAAACTAGAATTAGACTCCCAGGACACAACTCTGATTTTTTCCCCCTCAGTAGAGGCACCAGACAGGGCTTCCCCCTTTCACCTCTATTGTTTGCTTTGGCAATTGAACCCTTAGCCCACAAGATTAGGAATAGTATTGATATAAAAGGTTACACTAAGGGTGATAGAGAATTCAAACTCAGCCTATACGCAGATGATGCTCTTCTATTCCTCACAGACCCCCTTACTTATATTCCATCCCTCCTAAAAGAACTTAAATCTTTCCAATCCATCTCAGGCCTCAAAGTCAATTCCAATAAATGTTCTGCTTTACCAATTAATTACTCCCAAAATCTCCAATCCCTACTTTAAAAAAAATTTCCCATTTGATTGGTGTCCCAACTCATTCAAATACCTAGGTGTCACAATCTCCTCTTCTCACAACCTTCTATATAAATCTAATTATATCCCATTGTTCTCGCACATCACATCCCTCCTAAAATCATGGTCTTCCTTTCACATTTCCTTCCTTGGTAGAATATGTGCTATCAAGATGACGATTCTTCCTAAACTCCTGTACTATTTTCGTGCCCTACCTATCAATGTCCCCAAATCTAAACTGACTTCCCTTCAAAGAGAAATCAACAAATTCATATGGGCAGATAAAAAACCGAGATGCAGTTATGCTTTAATGCATAGACCACATACTATGGGTGGCTTAGGCCTTCCAAATTTATGGCTTTATTACCTAGCCACAAGACTTACACAACTTACCCAATGGTTCACTCCCTCAATAAACACCCCATGGAAGTTGTTTGAATCCATCTCAATCCTCCCACTCCATTTACAGGGAATTTTATGGTCCAACCCTATTTCATATAGCAGACTTATGAAACAAAACATTATAATAGCTCAATTTTATCAGTTATGGACTAAATATAAAGACACTTATAAACTCTTCTCAGACACACCACCTTTAGCCTCCTTTTTAGGTGATCCTAGATTCATATGTGCCTATAATAACAGACAATCTTTCTCTACCTGGATTGACAAAAATTTAATTACACTGAGATCACTTCAGCAAAAATGGGAATTTATCTCATTCCCTGACCTTCAAGCCACACACAACCTACCTGCTGATGAACTCCCAAGATACCAGCAAATCAAATCCTTCTATGCTAAATACTTTGCACTAAAAACACACCCTTCATACACAACCTTTGAACATATATGTATTTTATCCTCTAGAGACAGAGGCCTTATATCCAGGTTGTATAGTTATATCAATTGTGTTGGAGTACCAGATAAATCTACTCAAATGCTCAAATGGGAAGAGGATATGGATGTCTCGATTGATGTTGAGGACTGGCACTCCATGTCAGTAAATCTACGCAAATGTAAGAGAGCTATCACTTTTAGAGAAACTCCAATTAAGATTTTTTCTAGATGGTACCTTACTCCTTCAAAACTTCACACTTTCTACCCATCCGTCTCCCCCAATTGTTTTAGGGGATGCTCGGATTCCGGTACCCTCTTACACATTTTTTGGAGTTGCAGCCATATAAACAGTATATGGCACAAAGCATCTGATTTAATAGAACATTCCTCGAGACAAAAAATTACCCTTTCCCCTCAGATATGCTTGCTGTATGCTAATATACCAGGCATACCTACCCCCTGTATGAGACTGTTCCACTCCCTATGCAGTTCCATACACTGGATGACCGCCTATAATTGGAAATCCAATAATTTGTCATGGCAACAAGTAATAAATAGAATGGAACTCCTCAGACTATCTGAGTGGATTTATCACACCCTTAATGATACTATCCATATTCACAAAAAGAAATGGGCCTATTGGACCCCAACCTAACTGTCTTTAACATAATATTATCTTCTTCCACTACCCTATGAGAATGCTATGTTATGTCTTACTTTTTTTTTAAACTTTTTTATATATATAAACATTCGTTCATTGTATATGACCACATCTGTTATACGATGTTAAATAACCTCCTTCATTGTATACAACCAATCACATTAATCCAATATGTTGATGTCATTTTATACCTAATGTCTGTTCATCCAAACTTCCAAATAAAACTTTTGTAAACAAAAAAAAAAAATCTAAGGGTAATTTTCTCAGCGGGACCGAGACACAAAGAAAAACCATAGAGGGGGCTTGGACTTTTTCCCATCTATCTAAAGGTTTTTTGCTAGCGTTCCACTTTAATAGGAGCACAGCACAGGAATCACAGCACATTTGTTTCTATACCATTTGTACCCTGGTGAAAGAGGGGTTCCCCATTGGGAGCTCAAGTGGGAAGATCTTCATCAGACTGTCCCGGAAAGAAACACAAGTTAGTAAGTGGTTCAACTCTTCAGCAGCCACATAAAAGTAAAGTCTCAATTTTGGGTGGACTAGGTTTTTCAAGCACAAATGTATTGCCATCTTGAAAATTTGCATAAACAAGAGTGCACAGGTTTCTGAGCATTGTGTTACTATGTTCAATCACATTAATATTATATTGTGCAATAGAAAAACTAGATTAAAAAACAATTATGCTGTCATATCCCAAGATTGCTGGCCTGAGATGTTATCTTCAAAATGCACAAACTGCATATAGAGTATATAAACTCCTTTATGTAGTGAAAGCTGATTTGCTTTAACAAGGACATTTGACATTTATACTCATGTCAAAATGTTTTAACAGATCAGTTGTGTCCCCAAAATCTGACCTCAGGGCACTGGCAAGTCATTGATTCATGTTGCAGCAATTTCTCAGATGCTTTACGCCAAATGTATTTTAATTTCCATGGACATATAAAAGCTACAGAATCATGCCATCTGGAACAGAACTAAAAGGTGTAATGAGCAACATAAATATTTTACAATGACGATAATAAAGACAGGTAAAAGCCATTCTGTAGATTCTTTCTGGGAATTTACTCCCCCGATGTTCGCCCTGCCTCCAAAATTGCGACACTGTACAGCTCAGTATTAATCAGCATCTGGCTGCACTTTCTTCTTGCCAGGTTATCTGAAGTCATGCTGACATCTGTGCTTTGTATGCGCTGCCAGTCGTTTACACACCCTGCACCTGACAGTACTGTAATATATTGGGTATTTCTGGGCTGTGCGTCACATCCATCTAGCATTCCAGAAAGTAGAATAACTTGTTTTTTTTAAGTGTGCACACAATTCCAGTTATGCTGTGGGCAATAGTGTGCAGTTTATAAAAACAGGAATACAGCACACTGAAGCATGCCATCCCTGTGTAGTTGGCTGCAATGAGCTGCAACACTTGGTACTGCCCATTACTCAAACAACATCTGCCATAGTCTCACAGGCTGCTAACGGAGAGAATTGTGAAAGCGACAAACATTGTTCCACTGAGACAGAGAAAAGATTAAAGTGTGCAATGGTAAGAGAAAAATGTGAGGCTACAGAAGTAAAATGTGGCATTAGGCTTCCAGGCAATGGAATACATTATTCTATGTTAGTGTTGTTAAGCTGTGAACGTTTGAATACATATCAAGAAATCACACGCCAGAGACAGAACGGTAATCGATAAAGAGGTAAGACATAAATAATAAATTTTAACGCTGAGATATATCTTTTTCCTGTTTAGCTTCTGCTTACCTATAGCTTGGTGCAGTTTATGATAATCTGCTTAGGATTCGATACTTCTAAATAGCAGAAGCTATAAAACAGGCGAAAGCAGGTCTGCATTTGCATGACGACAATGATGGGCCACTGCCTAGGGCAGTGATGAACCTTGGCACCCCAGAAGTTTTGGAACAAATTTTCCCATAATGCTCGACTACACTGCAGAGCGCATGAGCATCATGGGAAATTTAATATACTTTTATAAGAGTGCACAGTGGCTTAGTAGGATAGCACTTCTGATTTGCAGCACCGGGGTCCCCATTTTTTTTAATTACACTATCTGCATGAAGTTTACATGCTTTCCCTGTGCTAGTTTGGGTTTCCTCCCATGCTGCGAATATATGCCGATAGGTTAATTGTCCTGACCACACTGACCCTAGTGTGCGTGCATACACGTACGTAAGCAAGATAGGGGCATTTAGATTGTAAGCTCCAAGGGCAGCAACTAAAGTGAATATACAGAATGTAAAGCTGTATAATGGTCAGCACTAACTACATACCGGTAATCATTTTTTTCCTTATGTCAATCTCTAAAAATTTGTGGCTATAGGAGGTGCAAAGGTTGCAAAGAGGCTCCTTACAGTACAGGAAACATGAATCGTCCTATTCTTTTGGCTTTTGGTTTATACATTTAGAATTAGAGCTATTTCATATGCAAACTGGATAATTGAAAACACCAAAAAGTACAAGGGGGAAGTCAACATGTGCTTCATTTACAGCAAAGTCTACAATTGTGTCAACCATACAGTATGGAAATTGGGTATACCTGAAGATCCCATTATTCTTTTGAAGAACCACCAAGCTGCTCAAGTCACAATTTTTAGAGGAAATTGAAACACAGGCTGGGTCCAACTGGCAAAAGGAGTTAGCCAAGTTTGCACTCTCTTAGCTATACTTAAAGGCATTATAAGCCTTCCTACCTGCAAAATTTTTATTTTCACCTGCATAAGAAGTGCTTTGATCATGTGGTTTGTGCCAGAAGTTTCAGTTTGCATTCAAACATGAGGTATGGCATTGCACGGGTTAATGCATGACCTCTTTCTGCAGTCCAAGAGCTGACCCTTCCTGTGAATAAACTATACATCCCACAATTCCTGGTTCTCTCAGGCTAGTGTTCTGCAGGTGAGAATTCGTAATTGGATCGGACAAAAACTAGCAGGCAGCTCACCATGCAGGGTTTCATCACAGTAGCACTTCCACATTTCTGATGCACAGAGGTAATAGCAAGGCATACACAAGACACTATATGACCTGGAAGAAGTAGTTTGTCCCATTAGCAAATAGGGACAAGCTAGGTGAATGAACACATGGGCATGAGGGAATCAGTTATCCATGACATCAAAAACTGTAGCCACAACATATGAGCTAATACACAGTAAGGCAAACAAATGACACAGGGAATATAACTATACTAATACATGAATTAAAAATAAAAACACTTGAACGTGTATAATGCCTTTAGGCTTTATATTTAAAACATGTATTGATGGATGCAGGACTAGAGGAAAATGCTAACATTTTTAGGATTGTTAGAATAAACAGCAACCGATCGGATATTTTAACCTTCATGACCGCACTATAGCCTAATGACTGTTACAGCGCGGTTGCACATTGCCTGGAGGGCGTCTTCCAGTGATTGCGCTTCTCACGCACATCCACAGGCATCTGTCCTTGGTGCACAGTTGATCAGAGACCGTGGTAAAGAGTAAATCACAGTGGCGCTTTACCACATGGTCAGCTGTGTCTATTCACAGCTGATTACATTGTACAGGATTTGCCGGTTATCGGCATTCCTCTCCACATGCGCTGTCCGCATAACCGGCAAGTCCCCACTGGCAACATCTACACTGATCATCAGTGCTGCCCGTCAGTGCTGCCCATCATTGCTGCCTATTCGTGCCCATCAGTGCAGCCTCATCAGCGCACATAAGTAAAGAAAAGTTACTTATTTACAAAGTTTTATAACAGAAACTAAGAAAAACTTTTTTTTCAAAATTTTCTGTTTTTTTCATTTGTTTAGCAAAAAATAAAAAATTTAAATACCACCAAAAGAAAGGTCTGTCGCAAAAGAAATTAAAAAAAAAAAAAAAAAAAAAGTGTTCTACTGCCCTCAACCTCTTTTTTTTTTTATTGCTGTGATCCAATTTCCTGGGGGAACGTTTGTTCCCCCATGGTAACAGTGTAGCCACCCTCTCTTTCTCACTCTTGAGATGGACTTGGCAGGTAAGGATATCATTTAGGGCTACTTTAAATAAGGCAGCAAAAAAATTTAGCTACATATCAGGAAAACGAAGACTACAAAAAAAGACCACTAACACTGGAGTTAATGGTCAAGGCGACAAACCCTAATGAAATAAAGAATCCAGAACTTCAGAAATACAACACAGACTGGCACTTGGAAGATTAAGGTTGAAAGTCTTAGAAAAAAAAAAAAAAAAAGTCTTCAAATGCGCTGATATGTCTAGAAGAACAAAGATCAGAATTGTCCAGGCTACGGTATTTTCGTGCACTATATGGATGGAAAAGCTAGACATGAAGAAGCAAACAATCCAAACAATATAGCAACAATGGAAATAACTTGGTCATGTTCATTTACAAATGAACGTTGATCATTTACAAAAATCTGCAAGCATTCATGATGTACCACACATTTTTGTTAGGAACAGTTGCGTGTTGCGTTGAAAGAAATACACAGGTTGCCATTGCTGACCTCCTTCTGAAATTGCTAATGTTTTGACTGGTACCGTTTTCAATATGTCTAATGCCGTGTACACACGGGCGGACTTTTCGACCGGACTGGTCCGACGGACTTTCGAACGAACGGACTTGGCTACACACAATCACACCAAAGTCAGACGGATTTGTACGTGATGACGTACGACCGGACTAAAATAAGGAAGTTGATAGCCAGTAGCCAATAGCTGCCCTAGCGTGGGTTTTCGTCCGTCGGACTAGCATACAGACGAGCGGATTTTTCGACCGGACTCAAGTCTGTCGAACAAATTTGAAACATGTTCCAAATCTTAAGTCCGTCAGATTTTTGACCAAAAAAGTCCGCTGCAGGTCTGATGGAGCCCAGACACGGTCGGATTGTCCGCCGGATTCGGGTCTGTCGGACCAGTCTGGTCGAAAAGTCCCCCCATGTGTACACGGCATTAGTCTCGAATGCAGAAAAATAAAAGTATGTAGATCAGGAAAGTCAACAGAAAGTCAGAAAGTCCATACCGGTATAGCCAATAACCAGCCGTTTCAAACCAGTGCCAAAGCCACGGAATGGCACATTTAATATGCAAAAACCTTATTTTACGAACATTAAATTCAATGCGCATTTATGCTCCCATGTGTTAAGTCTAAAAAAAAAGTCCAGCATTAACTCTGCACTTGTTGACTCCTTTTGTAGACTAAAGATTTGGATGCAATATTTGTAATGGGAGAGAAAGTCATGGGTTGACCCTCTTTGGGATCATTCAGCAGTGTATGTAAAAAATGTATGAAAAACACAACACCTTTACTTTAAGGTATCGTTTTGCCTGATGAACTATCCCACCATGACCAGTGGCCAAATTACAAAATGCTCTGCATCGAAATATTATTTTTGGCTCTTAGATTTGTGAGCAGTAAATAGTTTCTTTAAAAAAGGAATAGCACTTTCAAGCCATGGTCAACTGTACACTGGTATTCTGCCAAGGACCTGTGACACTTTGCTTTCATGCCTCCTCTGGTTAGAGATAATGAAGTTGACCTGACACTGCTTGCAGGGTACATTGAACTTTATGTGGAATATAGCTATAGCACATATGGGGTCAGCAGTAGATACAAATCAATAAGAATAGTCCTTTTGGCATAAATCTGGCACCTGACAGCTGCCCAAATCAACAGCTATGCTCCCAGCAGGCTGAACCAACCCATAAGAGAGGAAACAGACATGCACCGAACAAGAATAAAAGCAAGTGACAGAAGTCAGTTTTATAATGTCTGTGTAAATGTAACCTAATAGAATGAAGTTAATACTGCACACCTGGAAGGGAAAAAAAAAAAAAATGAATTTGAAAAGTACAAAAATCAACAAACCTAAATTCAGCACTGTAAACTTGAAAGCAGGTTGAATACGTGTGCAGACTGAATTGACAAATTATTGATAATAAACAAACCAGGGCGAGAAATTAAACTGATAATATTTTGCGTACTGGACGATGAAATATTTAATTTTTTTTTTTTAATTAAATCAGTACATAGACTACTAGAAGAAGCTGTTGCAGATTTTCTCTTGTCAGATTAGTGGCCTCTTTCTTCGCAAGCTACAGAACGGTGCTCACAGAAGCAAAACATTTTGTATTGCAGTTTGGAAAAATGGCCCTTATGGGGAAATGAACTTGTCCATTAAACCTAGAACAAGGTCACACAAGTTACATCTTCAGAGCTTGTTTTATGGTCAGAGTTTTACAATCACTTTGATTTAAAGAAAGGAAAAAACAGCTGCGAAGAAATGTAATAAACATCACCATCGGACATAAGCAAAAGGCTTCTAAAGTGACAACACTGATGGTATGAACTTCAATGTCCCTCATTGCTCTAACAGCAAGTATAAATCAGATTTAAGCACACTGTAAACAAGGATAGGAGTTCAGCTAAAATGTATTAAAGAGGTTTTTTTCATTTGGATCCCTTAACAAAAGTAATTCCCTTACACCCCCTCCCCCCCACCACAAGAGCATTTCTAATTTCTGTAGCAGAGGGCCATTCCACTAGCTCCTAAATAAATGTGCACTTAAAAGCGGTCAAGGAACCCACAGTCTTAATTTAAAGAGGTATTAAACATTAATATATCGTTTAAAGTAGAACTATAGGCAAAACATTTTTTTTTCTAATTTTGGATAGAGCAAGGGATTATAACCCGTCAGAATTTTTTTTTTTTTTTTTTGCCATCTGTGTCCCTTTGCAAAGATTACCCTTCACTTCCTGTCCCATAGCCAAACAGGAAGGGAGGGGAAATCCTTGTAAATTAAGGGAATTCCTTGGGGACACTCCGGTAACCTATAAAAATACACAGATTACTGTATAAATGTCACTAGCAGGGAAGGGGTTAACACTAGGGGGCGATCAAGGAGTTAACCGTGTTCCCTCGTGAGTGTGTTCTAACTGTAGGGTGATGGGACCATCTAGGAGGAGAGAGAGATCGTTTTTCATACTTCGTATGAACACACAATCTGTCTCTACTCCCATGAAAGAACTGGGATTTGTGCGTTTACACACACCAGATCCCGGTTTTCGCTCTATCACGAGCGATTGCGGGTGCCCGGTCATCGCTCCTGCCGGGCACTCGCATCGGCTCTGGGCACATGCTGCGGATGCCCCTAGTGGCCAAAAGGAGAAGCGATGTAAGACAACGTCGATTTGCCCAGCCGAGCCAACCTGCAGCAGTAAAACTGTGGCGGCTAGTCTGGAAGTGGTCAAAGAACATTAAAAAAAAATAACAGACTTACTGGTAAGGTCAAAAGGTGACAATAAAGGAAAAAGACTAAAAAAGCAAAACTAATGCAGGCACAACATACCTGGTTAGTTAGTGTTTGGCTGAAGAAAAACTTATGAGCACAGCTAAGAATTAGTAAGCTGTGACAGATTACATTTTTGGTTTTGGGTTTAACACTAACTCTAGAATGCATTTATCCCTGCAATTATTAATAGCACTTCACATATTCAACATGTATGCTACTCAGTTAACCAGCAAGAATATGGCTACTCCCATCACTGGCAAGAAAGTTTTTTGGTGGTTTGAGGACTGAGCTCAGCAATTATAGTTTACTTTTGGGGAGATTAGTTGAATCAGCTTCTGAGGTACCTTGGTCACTTTAAAGTGGTTATAAAGTCCTCTTTAGAACAGGGTCCCCTCCCTCCCCCTTGTTGCTATGTGCCTATAACAGGGTTTGGTTCCTTCCGTGAAAATCTGGCAAGCTTCATCCTCCACTTTTTTAGTACAGCTATATTTATGGCAGGGTAATTTCTGATTAGCTGAAGCCTTACACACACACACACCATAGCGTTCAAAGTGCCAAAATTAAGATGTCAATTTCTCATAGAACATCCCTCAAAATACTGTATTTATTCTGCAGTACAGCCAACACATTGTAAAACATTACATTATTATTGTACTTTGAAAGCGTCACAGCAATTGGACAGAATTCATAATTCTGGTTGAAAAATGTCAACCTACTTGTAATAATGGAGAAGTGAAATAAGATTTGGGTAGGGTTAGCGCTAGAAGAAGACGAAGATGGCAAAGTGTGTTCCTTGCTCCCCTACACAGGTGTGGGATACACCTACTGCTTGGCTGTGGTTACCAATAACCTGGAAAATTTGTTAAATGTAACAGAATGGTATTGCACATGAGCAGTTTATGACATGTTGTACTCAACAGCATTTGTTCTTAGCATAGGTTTATGCTGTACAGTAGAAAGACCAATTACTAAACCTAACTAATGCAAACACAAGCTTTCAGGATTTGTAAAACCTTTCTAGCAGCATTCTTTGCTTTATAGCACAACCCTCTTTAAAAGGCAAACCCCTGGAATGCATACAGCGAGTAAAACAAGTAGTTGATCCCCTGCTGATTTTGTAGGTTTGTCCACAGGACAAAGAAATGATCAGTCTATAATTTTAAATGGTAGGTTTATTTCAACAGTAAGAGACAGAACAAAAATTTCCAAAAAAAATTATTTCATAAAGTTATAAATGGATTTGCATTTGAATTAATGAAATTAATAAATATTTGATCCCTTATCCGCAAGATTTCTGGCTGCCAGGTTTTTTCTATACAGCATAGGAGCTGAGATTAGGAGCACCCTCTTAAAAAGGGAATGCTCCTAATCTCAGCTTGTTACCTGTATAAGAGACACCTGTCCACAGAAGCAATCATATTCTAATCTCTCCACCATGGCCAAGACCAAAGAGCTGTCCAAGGAGATCAGGGACAAGATTAGAGACATACACAAGGCTGGAATGGGCCACAAGACCATCGCCAAGCAGTTTGGTGAGAGGGTGACAACACACTACACCATGAAGGACTGAAATCCTGCAGCGCCCACAAGGTTAGAGGTCGACCGATATATCGGCCGGCCGATATATCGGCCCATATTTGGCTTTTTTTACTTAATCGGCATCGGCCGATTGTGCTGATAAAAAAAGCCGATTATAACTTCAGCGGGACTTGCAAATGACTTCTGTAATAGAACTCAATGCAAGTTTCCTGGAGTTATCTGTGGAGAGGATTCTCTGCTCCCTGGGCAGCCTGCCAAGTCTGATAAGAAGATACATTGTATCTCTTTAGGTTCTTTTATCAATAGACTGAACTCTGTGTAGAAGTTCTCAGTTTAACCATTTAAAGACTCAATCTTTTCTGATACTTGTTGCTTACAAGTAAAAATCCTGTATTTTCTGCTAGAAAATCACTTAGAACCCCCAAACATTATATATATATTTTTTTTTTAGCAGAGACCCTAGGGAATAAAATAGCGGTTGTTGCAATATTTTATGTCACACGGTATTTGCGCAGCGGTCTTTCAAACGCAATTTGTTTTTAAAAATTAATGAAATAAAAAAAAAAAAAAAAAAAAGCAGTAAAGTAAGCCCATTTTTTTTTGTCCAAAAGTTTTGATTACCTGTTTTTGTGTATTTAATATTTAAGATAGTTATTTTTTTTTTTAATCTAAATTATACATACAAGTGAACTGATTGGGGGTTTGTTTTGTTTAATAAATGTTTAAATGTAAAAAAATTTCTGTATCACTTATTACTTAAGGTTGCTTTCACACTGGAGTGGGCATGCGTTGACGGTAAAACGCTGTTAGTTTTAGCGGCGCTTTACCGTCATTTTAGCGGCGATATTCGGCTGCTAGCGGGGCGCTTATAACCCAGCTAGCGGCCGAGGAAGGGGTTAAATGCGCCCATGAAGCGCTGCTGCCGAAACGCTTTGCAGGCGCTTCGGCAGCGGTGCACATTCATTTCAATGGGCAGGAGTGGTGGAGCAGCGGTATACACCGCTCCAAAGATGCTGCTTGCAGGACTTTTTTTTTTTTAACATCCTGCCATCGCATCGCCTCAGTGTGAAAGCACTCGGGCTTTCACACCGAGACTGCAGGGGAGCCGTTTTACAGGCACTATTTTTAGCCCAAAAGTGCCTGAAAAACCCCCCAGTGTGAATGGGGTCTAACCGTTAGATTTTATGAGATGAAGGGAAAAAGAAAAAAAGAAAAAAAAATCGGCCTAATATATCGGCCCAAAAAAATCGGCATCATATTCTACACAAGGTCCCCCTGCTCAATAAAGCACATGTACAGGCCCATCTGTAGTTTGCTAATGAACATCTATATGATTCAGAGGATAACTGGATGAAAGAATTGCGGTCAGGTGAGACCAAAATCGAGCTCTTTGGCATCAACCCAACTCGCCCTGTTTGGAGGAGGAGGAATGCTGCCTATGACCCCAAGAACACCATCCCCACCGTCAAACATAGAAGTGGAAACATTATGCTTTGGGGGTGTTTTTCTGCTAAGGGGACAGGACAACTTCACCGCATCAAAGGGAAGATTGATGGGGCCATGTACCGTCAATTCTTGGGCGAGAACCTCCTTCCCTCAGCCAGGGCATTGACAATGGGTTGTGGATAGGTATTTCAGCATGACAATGACCCAAAACACACAGCCAAGACAACAAATGTGTGGCCTAGCCAGTCTCAAGACCTTAATTCCATAGAAAATATGTGGAGGGAGCTGAAAGTTCAAGTAACCAAACGTCAGCCTTGAAACCTTAGTGACTTGGAGAGGATATGCAAATAGGAGTGGGACAAAATCCCTCCTGAGATATGTGCAAACCTGGAGGCCAACTACAAGAAACATCAGCCCTCTGATTGTCAACAAGGGTTTTGTCACCAAGTCATGTTTTGCGAAGGGGTCAAATACTTATTTCACTCATTAAAATACAAATCAAAATAATAACTTTTTTAAAATGCTTTTTTTTTGGATATTTTTGTTATTCTGTCTGTTAAAATAAACTCACCATTAAACATATAGACTGATCATTTCTTTGTCAGTGGGCAAGTGTACAAAATCAGCAGGGGATTAAATACTTTTTTACCCTCACTGTATGTGGGGACACAGTAAAGTATGCTGCCTTAGTGGTCTCCACTTGGTTACACTTCCTGTAACCACACTTTACTCTGATAGGGTATGTTCCATGAGCTCTCATGCTTCAAGTTATTCTCTACTAACAGTTTTCCAATATAATATTATAATATATTTTTGAGTTCTAGATACCCTTACTAGAGGTATATAAAAGACTGATAGCATCATAAGAAAAGATTTTACAAAACTTTCTATTTAGCACATCTACATAAATCATAAAATAGACTTCACTCCTACAAAGGCAGTATTTACACAAGCAGCAGTGGGACATGAAAATGTAGAATTAGAAAACTTGCTGAATAACTGTGTGCTTGATTAATGTTAATTGTTCAGCATACCGTCCTTTTGCCACTACCTGGTTAGGAGGAGTGACATTTATCTCAATGCTACCAGAGACAGCTGTGAGCAATTAATGCAGGAAGCAGAGTCTCTGTCCATAATAAATGACCTGCTCTGGATATGAATGGCAGATGTCAGGCCATTAAACCAGGCTTTCTTGGATTTAAAGCAGTGCAGATTTTCAGCACAGATCGTACAGGTTGCAAAATACTAATTAATTCCAGACATAAAGCGGTAATTTTCTGCATTGCTCAGCACAGAAAATAAACTGACTGATTAGAACAGCAGAATCCTAATATGTATACATTTAGTCCTACATATTCTGAGCTATGCCATTTGTACTTTAGTATTTAAAACACCATATGGTCTTCTTGTGAGGGATTAAACAGTAAAGAAATGCTCATGCAAAAATACATATCCAGACCATGCATTAAGTATAAAGTAAAGCAGCTCTGGAATCTACTGCTAGCTAATACAGCTGATAAAATCCTCCAGCAACCCATGAGACAGCTAGACTGGATTGGTCCCAGATGGAGTTTGAAATTAGGGTGAAAACAAACATGTTCCAGGTGTTTTGGTAAAACATTACCCATCCTTTCAAAGCTTTGCTCAAAGATCTGAGTGGTAGTTTGAGGTTATCTCGGGATTGTTTTATAAAAGTAATCTTAAAAGCTTTTTTTGCATTAAAAATAATTAACATGTTATACTTGCATGCTCTGTGCAATGGTTTTTACACAGAGTGGCCCCGATTTTTCTTCTAGGGTCCCCAGCCGGCGCTCCTTGCTCCTATGGGGGCACTCGTGTGGGCTCAGTCTCTAGCTGCCTTGTCTGCATACATTGACAAAGACACAAAACAGTACAGCTTGGCCCAGCCCCCGCTACCTCATCACAGAGCTTGATTGCCAGCAGCAGGAGCCAATAGATCCTGCTGCTATCTATCCAGTGAGGAGGGAGAGGTGCTGCTCATGCACATCACTGGATTGAGATTTGTGGAAAGAGCCAATTACATACATACAATACGTAAGCTCTAATGAGCAGTGCCCTCTGATCCCTCCTGTGTTGATTTGTATTGTAACTGTACTTTCTGCCCTCATGTTGTAAAGCGCTGCGCAAACTGTTGGTGCTATATAAATCAATAATATATACACACACACACACACACACACTATATATATATATACATACATATACATACACACACACATATACACACACAGGATATAAAATGTCTACACACCCCTGTTAAAATGTCGAGTTTCTGTGATGTAAAAAAAAAAAAATATATGACAAAGATAAAATATTTCAGAACTTTTTCCACCTTTAATGTGACCTATGAACTCAGTTGAACACCACACACATCTTTTAGGTGGAGGGAAGTAAAACTAAAAAACTAAAATTTGGTTGCATAAGTGTGCACACCCTTAAACTAATACTTTGTTGAAGCACCTTTAGATTTTATTACAGTACTCAGTCTTTTTGGGTACGAGTCTATCAGCATGGCACATCTTGACTGAACAATACTTGCAAAAACATTCCAAATCTGTCAGATTGCGAGGGCATCTCCTGCGCACAGCCCTCTTCAGATCACCCCACAGATTTTCAATCAGATTCAGGTCTAGGCTCTGGCTGGGCCATTCCAAAACTTTAATCTTTTTTCTGCTGAAGCCATTCCTTTGTTGATTTGGATGTATGCTTTGTGTCGTTGTCATGCTGAAAGATGAAGTTCCTCTTTATGTTCTGCTTTCTAGCAGAAGCCAGAAGGTTTTGTACCAATATTGACTTGTATTTGGAACTGTTCATAATTCCCTCTATCTTGACTAAGGCCCCTGTTCCAGCTGAAGAAAAACAGCCCCAAAGCATGATGCTGCCACCACCATGCTTCACTGTGGGTATGGTGTTCTTTGGTTGTGCCAAACATATCTTTCGGAATTATGGCCTAAAAGTTCAAACTTGGTTTCATCAGACCATAGCACATTTTCCCACATGCTTTTGGGAGAATTCGGATGTGTTTTTGCAAAATTTAGCCGGGCTTGGATGTTTTTATTCTTAAGAAAAGGATTTCATCTTGCCACTCTACCCCATAGCCCAGACATATGAAGAATACCGGAGATTGTTGTCTCATGTACTACACAGCCAGTACTTGCCAGATATTCCTGCAGCTCCTTTAATGTTGCTGAAGGCCTCTTGGCAGCCTCCCTGACCAGTTTTGTTCTCGTCTTTTCATCAATTTTGGAGGGATGTCCAGCTCTTGGTAATGTCCCTGTTGTGCCATATTTTCTCCACTTGATGACTGTTTTCACTGTGTTTGATTGTATATCTAATGCCTTGGAAATTAGTTTGTAACCTTCTCTTGACTGGTACCTGTTAACAGTGAAATCCCTCTGATGCTTTGGAAGCTCTCTGCATGCCATGGCTTTTGCTGTAGGATGCGACTAAGAAAATATCAGGAAAGACCTACTAGAACAGCTGAACTTTATTTGGGTTAAACAGAGGCACTTTAAATGATGGCAGGTGTGTACTGACTCCTATTTAGCCTAAGTTCACACTTCTGCGGGATTTCATTCCCGCATGTCAGTCCGACTTCGGGGTTGATTTCAGAGACATCTGTGCAGGTTCCTGCACAGATGACTATTGAAATCGCACCCAAAGTTGCCAAAAGTAGTACAGAAACTACTTTTGGGAATTCTGACGGTGCCATTGCCGGCAATAGCTGCCCCCCTCCCCCCTAAAACATTTCAGTTTGTTTTCCAACAGTTGTATAGATTATATGTCACATTAAAGGGGGAAAAGTTCTGAAATAATTTATATCTTTGTCTCATTTTTTACATCACATTTTACCAGGGGTGTGTAGACTTTTTATATCCACTGTATATACACACACAAATAATGAAAACCGTAAAATCCGTTTGGTATGGGGTCGGTAGACTGGAGATATATTCAATACAAATGTGATTTATAAACCAACAGAAGAAACCAACAGAAGAAACCATCAGATCCTATAAAGACCACATCAAATTTACACACAACACATCCAGACTAAGACCCCATACACACTATACAACTTTTGTTGTCCGATTTCCTTCAGATTTACCAAAACCATGTAGTACAAGGGCCTGCCCTATTGCATACAAATTGAAACTCCTAAGGTTTGACCTCATATTATATGGTTTTGGTAAATCTGAAGGAAGAAAATCTACAGAAAATCGGATAGTGTGTATCTAGCCTTAGAACATACATTGTGATATGGGGAATCTAACTCAGTGGTAGTAGAGTTTTCCCAGTGAGTCCACAATAGTCAGAACTGTTTCAGGGCCCGACATCCCACTTTAATTCAAACAAAAATATAGTCCAATGCAGGGGTTTTCACTATCAAAATAGGAAGACAATATTATTTATTATTATTATACAGGATTTATATGGCACCAACAGTTTGTGCAGCACTTTACAATATAAAGGGAGACAGTATAATTCAATACAAGAATAGTCACCTGGCTTCTTACCACACAGTACTGCTGCTTAGGCCTTTTTGCCTTGATCTTTCAGACCAATGAACAGCACACACTACTGTGTGCACATACTACACAGTTGCAGCTTTCTCAGATCTCTTTAGTTGCTGTTCCCTGTTGCATGGGCCCCTCTCTCAGCTCCCTGGGCTCTCAGTACTCTAGACTAGCTCAGTCATTGTGACTCTCTCCCAAGACAAGGAACCTACTGACTCCAGCATGGAGTATAGTCTCCTAAGTGGAGCACATCTGTCTTCTGATGGAAACTCTGAACTATGTCCAAGATTATGCATAAAAAGGCTGTGCACACACGCACACAACTCGCTGGTCCCCTGTAAGACATGGACACTGGATTGGAGGCTTCTTCCCTCTCAAAGCTCTATGAAGCCTTCAAACTGTGGTGTTCAATCTGGGAATTCCAAAACCTAAAAAAAAAAAAAAAAAGTTTTCTCCACATAAAAATCAATATTCTGGAGCCCCGCACCAACTCAATGTCACTTTTGCCTACTTTTACGCAGGGCTTCGCACTGTTACAACATGTACATATTTCACATTAAGGTAACAGTTTGTACTTTTTCAGGCATATATTTTGTAGTCTACTCATACATGTAACCTTACTTGTCAGAAACATAGTAATTATCAACTTAATAAACCAGATTGAGAACATTAATATTCCTCCTTTTGGTATAGCTTTCCATACACAATAAATAAATCATTTGAAACAGAGAACAGAATCCTGGTACAAAACAAAAGATTACTGGTAATGCAAACTTAGTAAATCTGGAAATTGAAATGCCAGTTTATCATCAGCATGAAAAGTAAAGATGTTTTTCTGATGAGAATCAGAACTTGTATGCTCGGTACAGAATTATTAAACCCTCCACTTCTACAGAAGGCAGAGCATAGATGGCCCATGTGATGTAGACATTTAGGACTATAAGGGCACTTTCACACTGAGGCGCGGGAGCGTCAGCGGTAAAGTGCCACGCTTTTTACCCTCGTTAGCGAAAAAAGGCCGAAAAAAGGGTTAAAAGTGCGCGCAAAGTGCCACTGCCCATTGATTTCAATGGGCGGGGCGCTTTAGGAGTGGTTCATACACTGCTCCTAAAGAGCCTCAAAGATGCTGCTTGCAGAACTTTTTTTAGCATCCTGCTAGCGCACTGCTCCAGTGTGAAAGCCCTTGGGCTTTTACACTGGAGTGACAGGAGAGGTGCTTTACAGGTGCTATTTTTAACGCTATAGCGCCTGTAAAGCACCTCAGTGTGAAAGTAGCCTAATACAAGTAAGGATACATTTACAGCAAATATTCTTGCTACTAAAAGATGGTTTATTTGTGCTTAGTGGAAGATTAAAGGTGCTATTCAATTGATTTTTGTAACCAGTAATTATGGGCATGCAACATGTTTCGTTAATGTGCTGCTCAAAAAGCTTTCATCAAAGAACAATTGAAGGTACCAAAGAGTTTAAATGTTAACATGTTCTTTATAATGTTCTACCTATACCCAAACCTCACAATAGAAAAACCAACTGACATATTTGGGTTAACCCAGAGCAGGGTCATAGTTACATAGTTAGTAAGGTTGAATAAAGACACCAGTCCATCCAGTCCAACCTGAGTGTGGGTGCATGGCTACAATTGTCCTTATCCCTGTACACTGTCTCATTAAAATGCTCATACATTATATTATTATTTAAGGTACCCATATAGTGCCGTCAATTTACGCAGTGCTCCACTCATACATCGGTCCCTACCATCAAGGAGCCCACAATCCAAGGTCCCCACCTCACATTCATATACTAGGGACAATTTTGGACAGAAGCCAATTAACCTACCAGCATGTCTTTGGAGTGTGGAAGGAAACCGGAGTACCCAGAGGAAACTCCTGCAGGCTCAGGGAGAACATGCAAACTCCAGGCAGGTAGTGTCGTGGTTAGGATTCGAACCAGCAATCCTTTTTACTGCTAGGCGAGAGTGCTACCCACTACACCACTGTGCCGTCAAAATGTACTCTGGTGGCATGGCAGTAAGCACAATGGCATCATGTCATACAGTACTTGAGAAACTACATCAGTACAAGAGAAGCTAGTGCTCTACCTTGATACCTGAACATAAGATTTTCTAGTTTCTCATAGAAGGCAACTAAAAAGACCTGTTGCCATATTTTATTGCATTGCACATTGATGCATACTGATAAATAGGGAGGATAATAAATACAGGATTGCAAAATTTAACTCCCTCCTCGTAGATCCCTGTAATGAATTCTTCGCTAGAAAAAAGACCACATCTCCCTGAATCAAACTTGCAGCTTTTATTTTGGATGTAATTTTCATTTTCATCCATCTGTTTTTGTAGTGGAGTCTGAAGAGTAGACAGTAGGAATAAAGCAATGGAGCAGATTTAAGTACAAAGAGCCAATGACAAAAGTACAAAGAGAAAAACACTCTTCACGAATGGATGCCAAGTGCTAATTTCCCCTTTGGGCAATGTGCTTGCCTGTACAAATCTCTGTAAAGGACATTAGAAAGAGATAGTGCAGGGAATACACCATAAATCAGAGTCATCAGCTCGGAGAATGGTGTTAATGTGACGTGGGCTCTTGGCTTAGATTTTAGACTAACTCTCCTTTGTAAATCTTTTCCTTGTAAGATAGACAGGCTTATTTTTACTGAGAGCTTTTGAGTGTACAAATTTAAATTGACTGGCTTACAAACCAGCTTTTTTTTCTACGACATTACGAAAACCAAGGAAACTGCACATTGACATCTCCTAATAGGAAATTTCTCTTTTCTTCTGGAAAATGTTTATGAAAATAGTAGTTGCCAACCACGCAAAGCCCATTCTGGGAGATTGTGATGGTTTAGGATTAAGGGATGATGAAAAGTGGTTGACAATGGCTCTTCCTTTTTTTTTGTAACAGAATAGGGGTTTGAGACTATTTTTTGCTTTCTTTACATGTCCTCATTAGAGATTAATTTAAATAAATCACATTTGCAGGCAAGGTGGTCTACATTCTAGGAGCACATTTTTAATAAGTGTACCTAGAATCCACTTTGGGTGATGCCTTCTTTAAATAAATTGATACTTCAAACTGTTTCATGTAGTGGCTTTGAATAGTTTTAGCTTATGATTTGTGTTTCATTTCTCCTAAACAAAATGAATAGCCCTGCTCTGTCCATGGTCTGATTTACGTTAGGTGATAAAATGAAGAGCACATATTCTGTGCCCAGTAAGAGACCCATATCCTTGTCAGAAGACACACTTGATCACAGAGCAGGAAAAGATTTATACTTAAGCTTATCAAAGAACACAAATAACAGATGGGGACAAACAAGATATTTACAACTGCTGCCAGGAAGAATAAATAAAGACAAAAAAAAAAAAAAAGGAGAAGAGAACAAATACATATTTCATAGGGGTCCTAAGACAGAACATAAAACTAAAAAACACAAAAAAAATCTAATTTCATATAAAACTTTTGGCGGAAACTTGCCATCTCCTGTCAACTGTTGGTGCATCACATGTTTACTGGAAACAGAACATTTGAAATATTGCAACACTTTAAATCAAATAGTTTTGAAAGGTCAACAAATGGTCTTCATCATCATCATTCAATTTTTTGAATCAGACTAACCATTGTTAGTTGATATTGGTAAAAATGATGACCTTGGTGTTAAAGTAGAAGGCAAGTCAAAACCTAAGCTTAAAATCGACTCAACTCCCTTCTAAGAATATTCTATCTAACCGGTAAAAGGAAAGTTGTCCATACTTACCTACTCTGAAGTCGCTCCTGTCCGGTCACATGATCAGCTCCCCGACTTCTAAATCCAGAGCACCTGCTGCCATTTTTCTACACCCCAGTTCCTATGTTTTTGTGCAGATGACATGGAGACAAGCAATTCAACTATGCACAAAACCTTAGGAACTGGGATGCAGACAAATGGCAGCAGGTGCTCTAGACTGATAAGTCAAAATTTGAAATATTTAGCGATTTAGAATTCATTAAGATAAACAACCTTCTACCTTTAGAACCACTTTAAAAACTAAAAAAACGTATTACATGCTATGGACCCGTTACTAGTGCCATCAGTGGCCTCTTATGCGCCAAAACTTTCTCCTGCAAAAAGCTTGTCAAAATTCTATAAAGTGTCTCTTATGGATATATAATTTCTAAATTGTACTTGAGAGATAACTAATGTTCTATAGTAATGTTTTCTGGTAATAAATTACATGCTGGACACGGACCACATGCTTGCCATCATAAATTATAGCTAGCTCCAGTCTTCATAAAAGTCCCAACAAAGCACTGTAACAAACATTTTGTGCTGCCACTTACTGCTGACTACAACAGGGCAACTCCACTTTCATGGGGGGGAGCATAGAACAATTGCTACATAAGCCATGTTATTTAACCACTTCCCGCCCGGCCCATAGCAGATGACGGCCGGGCGGTGGTTCAGTTATCCTGACTGGGCGTCATATGACGTCCAGCAGAATAACATGCGGGGGCGCGCATCGCGGCGATCGGTGGATCGGTGTGTCAGTCTGACACACCACTACAATGATCTTGGTAAAGAGCTTCCAGCGGAGGCTCTTTACCACGTGATCAGCCGTGTCCAATCACGGCAGATCACGATGTCAATAGGAAGAGCCGTTGATCGGCTCTTCCTCATTCGCATCTGACAGACGTGAGTAGAGGAGAGCCGATCGGTGGATCTCCTGGCAGGGGGGGTCTGCTCTGATTGTTTATCAGCGCAGCCCCCCCTCAGATCACCACACTGGACCACCAGGGATCGCCACTAGGACCACCAGGGAAGGGGCAACATGTGGATGGCCAGGTATGTACCCCATGGCCATCCACATGTGCCCAGTGTGCCCAGTCAGTGCTCAATCTGTGCCAATCAGTGCCCACAAATGGGCACTGATTGGCACCATTATGTTGCAGTGATGCCCAGCAATGCCACCCTTAGGGGCATCATTGCAAACAGTGTCATCAGTGCCACCCATCAGTGTCCATGGGTGCCACCTGTCAGTGCCCATCCATGCCCATCAGTGCCCACCTATCAGTGCCCATCCATGCCCATCTGTGCCAACTATCAGTGCCACCCATAACTACCCATCAATGCCACCTACGATTTCCCATCAATGCCACCTACGAGTGCCCATCAGTGCCGCCTATGAGTGCCCATCGGTGCCACCTATGAGTGCCCATCAGTGCCGCCTATCAGTGCCGCCGTATCAGTGCCGCCGTATCAGTGCCGCCGTATCAGTGCCGCCGTATCAGTGCCGCCGTATCAGTGCCGCCGTATCAGTGCCGCCGTATCAGTGCCGCCGTATCAGTGCCGCCGTATCAGTGCCGCCGTATCAGTGCCGCCGTATCAGTGCCGCCGTATCAGTGCCGCCGTATCAGTGCCGCCGTATCAGTGCCGCCGTATCAGTGCCGCCATATCAGTGCCGCCGTATCAGTGCCCATCATTGAAGAAAACATACTTATTTACAAAAAATTTTTAACAGAAACAAAGAAAAACTTGTTTTTTTTCAAAATTTTCGGTCTTCATTTGTTGCGCAAAAAATAAAAACCGCAGAGGTGATCAAATACCACCAAAAGAAAGCTCTATTTGTGGGAACAAAATGATAAAAAATTTGTTTGGGTACAGTGTTGCATGACCGCGCAATTGTCATTCAAATTGTGACAGCGCTGAAAGCTGAAAATTGGCCTGGGCGGGAAGATGTCCAAGTGCCTGGTATTGAAGTGGTTAATAATAAGAAGAATTACCTTTCCATCTCAGTCTGTAATGTT
Organism: Lithobates septentrionalis; assembly: GCA_037952835.1. NCBI lineage: Eukaryota > Metazoa > Chordata > Amphibia > Anura > Ranidae > Lithobates > Lithobates septentrionalis. Next base: position 3,771,303 of record JBBDGP010001476.1, on the reverse strand, counting down.
CTGTTAAAATATGGCAACCTGGAGGAGTTCTGTACACAGTTGGTGTACAGAACATCCACAGAAATGTAATTTCCTGTTTGTGTGATTTGTTCACCGATTTTCCCAGAAGGCTGCACTAAGATACAAGTCAAATTTGAACTGCCTTGTTCAACAGGAATTTCAGTTTTAGTGAAATACTCTCCAAAGATTAAATACCTCTAAAGGGATGCAGACACTGCAAATTTTCTCATTAGAACACAGAGTACACTAGCTAATTGTATGTACCAAACACTGCCATTCAGAATCAATATGCAAAGGATATGATATAATAGAACAAACTTAAAATTACATTTGGGGGGGGGTATGCCAGCAGGAGGCAGAGAAACCACAGCGCACAGATCTTCCCAATGGAGAGCTGTGAAGGGGGGTGTTTCAGCACAGGTCTGACCAATGGAGTACAGGCAGGTTGTGCTCCCAAGTACAATGTAAGGAAAAAAAAAAACTTGACCACGCTGGGATGGATGTGCTTCCTGCGGTTAGTCTGAAAGTAGAAAGCAGGGGGACTGGCAGGATCACTGTGTATTTCACACAGGAAATAAGAAACTGTGCAGGAATAGGATACTTTTTCATACATGTATATGGTACAACAGACATACTGTATCAGGAAAGATATATGAGGGGAAACATACACGTTAATACATAGGGTCTACAACAGCTTAAACATAGCACATTGCTATACAGTTAAAAAAATTAAAAAGGTACAATCAACCATGCTACTTTAAAATATAAATAACTAGGGGAAAAAAATAAAGCAGAAATGAAGCAACAATATTCTTCATTCAATAAAAGATTTGACAGTCTTCTTTCTAGAAGCAGACAAGGACAAAGATGTGATGGCAGATGACAGAATTTTCAATGCTGCATGATTCCTTCATAAGGGCATGGAGCACAGGTGACCTCAGAGATGGGACTGTCATCCAATGAACAAAAAAGTGGTCCCTGAAGAAATCAGAACACTATGGAGCCAAGAGAATACATAGCACTGTGACCTCAAGACTGACACTTTTACATTGTGCTGATGAAACTAATAGAAATGCCTCTAGAGGGGACAAGAACATAAAGGCTTTTACACCATTACAGTACATTTCACACTCAAGCCTTTCAGTTTTGTTTTAAGCATCATAAAAATACTATAACTAGATTAAATGATAATAATGAAAAGTGTTCATGAATTAAAGCAGTCTGCAAAGAACATTTGTAAATGTTTGCACATAAATAATGTGCATGTACTGTATATAAAAAAAAAAAAAAAAAATAATAATAATTTTAGTTTTAGATGGAGACGAGGAAAAATAAAAGTGCATTTCTTTTTTGCTGTATGTGCTCCCTGTTGGAGATTTCCCTTCATTTCCTCTCCCAAAGATGCAACAGAGAGAACAAATCTCTATAAAGAGAAACAACCCCCCCCCCCCCCCAGACCGTGGTCTAAACTGGAGAATTTAGAGCAGAGGTGCCCAACCAGTGGCCTGGGGGCCACATGTGGCCCGCAGAGCCCTCTGATTTGGCCCGCGATATTCTGGTCTGGGATGGATGGAGCCAATGCTTTCTGTATAGAGCGGGCTTCAAAAGTGTAGTGATATGGAATGCACTCCACCTGGGACAGCAACAGCTGGCCATTCCTGAATGGAAGACGGTTATTAAAAGGTAAAGTTTATTACTAAACTCACAAGGTATATATGGGCATACCTGTTCTGCAGTGGTTACTGGGCTGCTTTCAAAATGACCTGCAGGTGCAGCGCAGTGTCCCTGTGGGTTGCCTGCACTGAGCCATAGACTTCTGTTATTACCTGCCAGTTTGGTGCGCTTTCAGAAAGTGCGCCGCACCTGCAGGATATAATAGAAGTAGGGCCGCAACTAACGATTATTTTCATAATCGATTAGTTGGCAGATTGTTTCGAATAATCGATTATTCTGTTAATAACCTTAAAAAAAAATGTGGTGTATAATTTAGTTAATGTGTAAAGTTTTAAAAAAAAGGTAATTTATTCTTAAATATCTCTATGCAGTGGTAAATATAAATAACCAACTACATGGTTAGGGAGCAAAATCTCTAATCCACTCTGAGAATAACAGACAGAAGAGATATACTGTATATACTATTAGGAGATATACTGTATAGACTATTAGAAAAGATATACTGTATATACTATTAGAAGAGATGTACTGGATATACTATTAAAGGGTGATAGATGTGAACCAGGTCTAAGACGTTTAGTAACATAATGGGGTTAAAAAAACTAAAATTAGCCCTTTATAGTACAAAAAAAGCAGATAATCACTACTGTAAGGAGTTCATTTTTTTAGTGTAGAACTGTGAAAGTAATATTTGCAGTAGCGATTATTTGTTCTTTTTGTACTCTAAAGGGCTCATTTTAGTTTTTTTTTAACCCCATTATGTTACTGGCCGATTAATCGATTATGAAAATAGTAATCAATTTCATAATCGATTAGTTGTCGATTAATCGATTAGTTGTTTCAGCCCTAAATAGAAGTCTATGACAAAGTGCAGCTAACCCGCAGGAAAGCCACAGGTGCACTGCACCCCCGGAGTGGGTAAACCACAGCGTATTAGAGTGAAAGCGGCCTTAGGCCCCTAAGAGATGACCCAATCGGACCCTCCATTCACCCTATGGAGTGGCAGATGTAAACAGATTGGGGCCATTTACAGCTGCCTCCAATTCAATCCACAAAAAAAAAAAAAAAAAAGAAGGCGATCCGTCCCCCTCTGTCTGGGTGGATCGGATCGAAGGGCCCATAGAGTAGAGCGGACTGTGTGTCTGTTCTGCATATGCAGAGTAGACACAGATCTGTCATCTGCCCGCTCCGCTCATTGCAGCCCGCAACCAGTTACCAAGTCGCTTAAGTGACCCTCACTCTTTAAAGGGTTGGGCACCCCTGATTTAGAGTCTACCTGCATCGGTGTACTGCAGTGCCATTAACTTTGGATGGCACCACAAAGTGCCTGTGCTGCAGCAGACTTCAACTCACAGTAATAGACAACTGCATGTTTCAATGTGCTGCAATAAAAATAAAATGCTGCAGATACATTTTAGGTACATTGTTGTGCACTAGGTAGCCCATTAAAATGAATGCCTTAAAGCAGGGATGCCCAACCAGTGGTACGCAGAGCTTTCTGATGTGGCCCACAATCTCCTTCTCTGGGATGGTGGGTTGTCAAGCCCAGATCCTGGGTTGCTGACCCGCCATCCCAGAGCACCAGTATTGTGAATGATGCCAGTGTTCTATTGAAAAGTGTCCCCTGTAGGATAGTGCATCCGACGGCCTGTGCAGTACGGCACCGCACGCCATCTGATTTCCTGATCAGCTGGCGTGACGGCGCATGTGCAGAACATCGGACGCACTATCCAACGATCTGCTGAGCGCCGATGTTGTATCGTATACTGCCCCCCGTTTGATATGCCTCTGATGGTTCTGCGCTGTTGCCGGGCATGTTTTGCGTGTGTTGCAGGGCGGGTTTAGTGTATTGAAGGGCGGCTTTTGTGTGTGTTGAAAACTTCCGTTAGCCACAGGCAAAAGCAGTTGTTCAACACACTGAACCCGCCCTGCAACACACACAAAACATGCCCCGCAAAAGCGAGGCAGAATGTGACAAGTACGTTCTCCCTCCGCTGTTTGCATATTATCGGATACTGCCTCGAAAGTCTATGGCAAAGTGCAGGTAACCCACAGGAAAACCACAAATGCACTGCACCCCACGGTGTTGGGGAAATTGCATCCCATCAGTATGAAAGCAGCCTTAGGCCCCTTTCACACAGTTGGTTTGACCCAATCGGACCTGCTTTTCAACTCTATGGAGCAGCAAACAGACTTGTTCATTTAAACCCGCCTACCGCTAATCTGTTCTGCTTAAAAAAAAAAATAAATAAACAGAAGGGGATCCGTCCCCTTCCGTCTGGGTGGTTTAGATTGGAGGGCCCATAGAGTAGAGCGGCCTGTGTCCGTGTCAGCTTAGCACATGCAGAGTGGACAAGGACCTGTCATCAGCCTGCTATGCTCATTATGGCCCGTGACTTAAGTGGCCCTCGCTTTTAAAAAGGTTGGGCACCTCTGCTTTAAAGCGACATTAAAGCTTTTTTTTTTTTTTGTTTCTTTTTATTAAAAAAAAAAAACCTGTTATACTTACCTGCTCTGTGCAATGTTTTGCACAGAGCAGCCCCGATCCTTTTAAGGTCCCCCGCCAGTGCTTCAGGCTCCTATTCTTCCATGGGGCACCAGTACGTGCTCGCTCCCAAGCCACCCTGTCTGTTACGGACACAGAGTGGGTGATTTAGCCCGACCCCCCCGGCTCGCTAGGTATAGCATTTGATTGACAGTAGCGGGGAGCCAATGGGTACCGCTGCTATCAATCTGCCCAGGGGGAGGGAGAGCGTGGCCAAAGCTGCTGCTCTTGTGCACATCACTGGATCATGTTGGGCTCAAATAAAGTATAAGGGGGGGGGGGGGGCAGGGGGATTTTGCAGCACAGGAGGTTTTTCACCTTAATGCATAAAATTCATTAAGGAGAAAATTCTTCAGGCTTTAGAACCACTTTAAAGTAGAATTCCTATGGGATAGGTGGTCACAATTATCATCGACATGTGTTTTATAGATCTGCAGTGAATAGCTTAATGCCCCTGTTATTGAGTACTCCCCCTCAGGCTGTTGTGAAGGGATTATAGGGATATTGGTTATGCAGTTCAGCTAGACTCCTTGGAGCATATCTCCTTAGACATTGCATAGCACCTTGTATAAATTTTCTACTTTGACCAAGAGACTTGAACTTTTTCTGTTTTGTAGGACACACATATCGATGTTGCCCTGTATGGAAATGGTTGTCACCACTTTTTATTGCATTGTATATCCATGTATACAATATTCCTTACAGTAGTATCTTGTACGGAACTTAATAAAAAAAAAAAAAAAAAGGAAAAAAAAAAAAAGCTTTATTAGAAACAAAATAATTCCTGGCAAAACCGCTCCTACAAAGGTTACCTCCCGATTCCTAAGACCTATTCTGACTAACCTGTGTAAGAAAGGAGGTATATACTTGCCTATTTTCAAGCTACTCCACTCCAGTTACGTGATCCATCTTCTCTGTCAGCCATCGGTGTTGCAGGGAAGCGGAAGGAGCACCAACGATAGATGGGCCATAGTAAGCCTAACATTACCGCTCCCAAGCATTACCAGACGTTGAGTGCTCTATCCTCTCCCCTGCAGGTGGTGCTGATTTACACAGAGGAGATCATGTCACCGGACCAAAGTGGTCTAAAAATAGGCAAGTATACTGAGCTTTTCTTACAGGTCAGAATAGGCGTTAGGAGGGGGAGGAAACAATTTAAGAGTAGTTCAGTTTTTCCAGGAATTCTACTTTAACCTAACCCCTTCAATACTGGGCACTTATACCACCTTCCTGCCAAGGCCAATTTTCAGATTTCAGTACTGTGACACTTTGAATGACAATTGCGTGGCTTTGCAACACTGTACCCATATGGCATTTTTATAATTTATTTTGAGACAGATAGAGCTTTATTTCGGTGGTATTTATTGGATTTTATTTTTTGCTAAACAAACTAAAAAATTACTTAAAAAAAAAAAAAAAAAAAAAAACACATGTAGTTTTCGGTTATAAAATTGCACAAATGAATAATTTGTCTCCTTCACTGATGTGCGCTGATGAGGCTGCACTGATGGGCGCCGATAGGCGACACTGATGGGCACTGAAGAGGAGTCATTGATATGCGGCACTAATGGGCACTGTGGCATGTTAAGGTACCATATGTAGCCTGGGACTAAGATCCAAGGAAGCTGCACAGGAATAAAGGATTGATTTAGACCAATACAAGACCAAACAAAATAAAAAAAATTTTAAAACCACTTAAGCCCCGGACCATTTGGCTGGCCAAAGACCAGAGCACTTTTGCGATTTGGCACTTTGTCACTTTAACTGACAATTGCGCGGTCGTGCGACGTGGCTCCCAAACAAAATTGCCTGCCTTTTTGCCCACAAATAGAGCTCTCTTTTGGTGGTATTTGATCACCTCTGCGGTTTTTATTTTTTGCGCTATAAACAAAAAAATAGCGACAATTTTGAAAAAAAAAAAAAAAAAAAAACAAAACAAAAATTTTTTTTTTACTTTTTGCTATAATAAATATCCCCAAAAAAAAAAAAAAAAAATATATATATATATATATATATATATATATATATATATATATATATATATATATATATATATATATATATATATATATATATATATATATATATAAAAATTCCCTCAGTTTAGGCTGATACGAATTCTTCTACATACTTTTGATAAAAAAAAAAAAAAAAATAAAAAAAAATAAAAAATCGCAATAAGCGCTTGATTGGTTTGTGCATAAGTTATAGCGCCTACAAAATAGGGCATAGTTTTATGGCGTTTTTATTATTTTTTTATTAGTAATGGCGGCGATCAGCGATTTTTATGTGACTGCGACATTATGGAGGACAGATCGGACACTTTTGGCGCTATTTTTGGACCATTCATTCATATAAAGCGATCAGTGCTATTAAAAATGCATTGATTACTGTGTAAATGTGACTGGCAGCAAAGGGATTAACCACTAGGTGGCGCTGTAGGGGTTAAGTTTGTCCTAGGGAGTGATTCTAACTGTGGGGGTGAGGGGCTATGTGTGACACAACACTGATCACCGCTCCCGAGGTGGTCAGGAAGTGGTTAAAGTTTACCAAAATATTATTAAAAAGGTCTAGAGGACACAGCTGTCATGTATGGACAACCTAAAAACTTACATTTACCAAAAAAGTACACTAAGTTTCTGGTACATGCTAACAAGTTTAGTCACCCACCAGTTATTGGGCCTATAGACTATTGTTCCCAGATATTCCCCTCCCTCTATCTTCCTTGCTGCATTTCCTAGAATATAAAGTGCCTAAAAAGTAAAAAAAAAAACAAAAAAAAATAAAAATAAATGAAAATACCGGAGACCCTCTTTTCTATTACAGTTTGTTTAGAAAAGAAAAAGCAAGAGACACACGCTTACTGTCCATAAAGGGTTGTGGTATGCACCGCAGTGAAGAGTCAACCAGAGTTAGCAAAAGATATGAAGAAAGTGAAGCAACTGAAAGATCACTGTTGGGTTAATTTAAGATTTTCACAAAAAAAAAAAAAATTAAAGCACTGTAGTGCAAACTGCAGATGCTCAGTGGAAACATATAGACATTTATAGCTGTACTTGCAAAAGTTAACACTACCTATTTTGAGCATCATTACAGTCTTGGTTTGATTTTGCTGTTAATTATGTTAAATTTCTAATTTCTTGTTATCAAGACATCCAACTAAAGCCAAGTCATATCCACAAATAAGAAAAAACATCTTATGACCCAAATATTAAAGTTTACTTATCTTTTCTTGTTAAAAAAAAAATAAAAAAAGTTTACTTATAATCTATTTTAACAGCACTGGAAACAGCCAATTGAAGATCGTGGGTATAGATTTACTAATACAAGCATTAAAAACTATGAAAAAAGTGCTTACATAAACATTTTGGATCATCTTTCCTTAAAAAAAAAAAAAAAAAAAAAAAAAAAAAAAGTCTTTAAAATCATGGGTATTGTCAAAAAAACCCCAAAAAAACACACACAACCACTATCTCATCTAAGAGGATTGAACCTTACATTGCCTTATTGATCAAGACTAATATTTCCCCTCAGAATCCAGCACGGTCAGTTGTTACTTGCTGCTAATTCAACTCAACAACTGCTTTTGGAGAGCAGGGTCAGCCTGATTTTTTTCCCAAGAGCTCTCAAACTACAATAGGAGCCCGAGCAGAGCATAGAAAAACACTATTTGCAGAGCACCAGATTTATTGATTTTGATGCAAGTGCTACTTGTAAGATGTATGTGATAAAGCCTCTAGGGAGAAACACATTTTATGTCAGTCACTTATACAGAACATTTTCACCATAGCTAAAGGTTTTGATGATAATGTATAGAAAATAACAGTGTAAAAATTAAAAAAAAAAAACAACAGCTAGCAAAGTCAATTTTGATTTTCTTCAAAATGGTTTGAGGCCAAGTATGGTGATCTGTACAACTTGGTAGGTATGGAGTAGCATACCTTCCATCCCCTCCTTATTTGCAAAAAGTTCAACAAGCAAAGTTTCACTGCTGAAGTATAGTGTAATAAAATGGTTTGAAAAAAAAAAAAAAAGGAAGGAAGGAAGGAGTGGTTATTTCTTTAACATAAGCTTGTTTCCTTCTGTGATGTCCATCCCTTTTCTCCATTTTATTTCCTCAGATTTTTTAGAATAGTAAGATGACTATTAAATGTGGATACATATTTTAAAGAGGGTTTCTGGGGAGCACACTTGAAGCTCCCAAAGATTAAAGCGATTGTAAAGTCTCATTTTCATTTCTTTTAAAAATAACGAACATGTCATACCTGCTCTGTGCAGTGAATTTGCACAGAGCAGTCCAGATCCTCCTCTCTTTCTCAGGCCCACCGACGGGCTCTCCTGGCCCCTCTCTCCTGTTGAGTGCCCCCACAGCAAGCAGCTTGCTATGGGGGCACCCAAGCCAAGCCAAGCCAAAGCCTCCATTTAGGCACTAAGTCGAGGTTTGGCTCTGCCCCCTCCCTCTCCTGAATGGCTGGCTTTGATTGACAAAAGCGGGAGCCAATGCCACCGCTGCTGTGTCTCAGCCAATCAAGAGGGAGAGGCACTCGTGCACTTCGCTGGAGGAAGATCAGGCTCAGGTGAGTATTTGGGCTCATGCACACAGGACATTTTTACAGCTGCTGTTAGGGTTGCCTGACTTTTTTTTTTTTTAACTGCCCTTAAGCTCCCCTTTATGTTACCCTATGTGTCCATGCACACAAACTTTCAGAGACGTTGGAGGCACATGCATTTAGGGGCAGGCTTCACCCACAGTGTAGTGTTTTGTGGTTTTTATTCTTGTTCCCAATCGGGGATTATTATTTTAATAAAGCTTTTAACTATACTACACTATGAGGTGACATCTTTTCTTCGATTAGGCTGCATTGATGGGCACTGACCCTTATTTTGCTTCACAGTTCTTTATTTAAAATGTATGTTTTTTTACCTGAAATTTCCCTCTTAAAGTGAAGATGCATGTTACACTCCTGTGCGTGTAATACGCCGATAAATACGGTATATCCAAATAACACGCCCAAGCTCATCCTTGGACTCTTCACCACACACAGCCACAAAAGGCAAGAGAATTCTTGTTGGGCAGTGTATTTGTTAATTTTCATTTAATTTAAATGGTTCAAAGAATGTCAGGCAAAATGGTTGGCCCTCACGCATGTTTACGTCATCAAATCTGGCCCTCTTTGAAAAAAGTTTGGACAACCCTGAAGTAGAAAGTGCCCTGTAAGCACAGTGACTTATGGCTAACACAATATCCTCTGCAGTGTCAGGAGGGATTGATGGCTGTCACAAACCCCGATGCTGTGTTAGTACGATGATGATGTACCCGGAGGGTGCAGGTAATGCTCCCAATCTCAAAGTGCCAGATGGAAGACGGCTGAGGGGAGCCCAAGTGCTTCAAGATGTAAGTAAACAGCCCAAGAGCACACGCCCTTCCAATGGTCGGGGGGGATGGGACGAGGCTATACAGTCCCAAGTGGAGGAACAGGAACAGGCAGGGCAATGGGAAGAGAAGTGATGTGAAAAAATGCCAGAGATCAGTGTCAGACTACATGTTTCGGGGATTAACCCCTTCACCAGGTCACATGATCTGAGCGGGCAGGAAGTGAGAATATAAATACTATTTCCAATACAAGGGGGTGGGAGAGCCATTCAGTCCCACACACTTAACTAGGGGTGCAACGGATCAAAAAACTCACAGATCGGATCGTTCCTCGAATCAGAGTCACGGATCGGATCATTTTTCGGATCAGCAAAAAAAAACAAAAAACGACAAGACAAACCTTGTTCCACCCACCTGAGTTTTAGATGTCACAGTTACTTTCAACACAAAACGGAGCTTATATGCTTAAATACAGTATTTGTAAATTCGACGGACTGTTTAGATGTTAAATTTTAAAAGCAGCAGCAAACCTGACCTTACATGGTTGCTAATGTGACAGAACACCTCTGATTTTCACATTTAACTAAATATTAAATGTGAAAATTAGAGGTGTTCTGTCACATTACAACCATGTAAGGGCAGCAGGTTTGCTGCTGCTTTCAAAATTTAACAACTAAACAGTCCGTTGGATTTAATAATACTGTATTTAAGCATATAAGCTCCGTTTTGTGTTGAAAATAACTGAAATCTAAAACTCCGGTGGGTGTAACAAGATGTCCGCTTGCCCCCTTCTTACTCCATCATTACTGTGCAGGAGTGTGGGGTGTAGCAAGATGGCGGTGACGAAACATCACTTCCTGACGAAACAGCGGCCACCACCAGGTGTACCAAGATGGCCGCCGCTCCGGAGCTAGGCCGAAGCCTTTCCGATGGGTGAGGCAGTGGAGCGCTCCTCGGATCGCGTTGTGTGCCGATCGGAACAGGTTGACCCGTTCGGATCACGGATCGGTGATGATCCATTGCACCCCTACACTTAATCCTATGTATAAACAATGAAATAAGAAAGAGGCCTTTAACCTTGACTGTATGAATCAGTATCAATTGTTAATACATGTGTAAAAATACAATTTAGTGAAAATATATTAAACACATAGGACTAAAAACAGAATAACTATTGTCAGAATAAGCCAGACACAAAAAAACATGACAATAACACAAACATTCAAACCATACCAGTAAGGGATCCTAAGGATCCTGTACAGCAACGGAAAAATATCAAGATGTCATTCCATGATAGTGTGGGTGTCCAGCTCCTTGTTCAAACCATGGGGAGAAGAAGAACTAAATGTATAAATCCACATGGTTTCTCTTTTACATAAATCTCTCGTCTTCTGTGAGAGACCCTTTTGGTATGTGTTCGATGGCTAGCACTGTCAAAACATTGTAATAATTCTCATGGAAGAGGGAGAAATGGCGCGATGCACTGTATACATCTTTTCCTTTTATTAAGGACCTACAATGTTTGCCAACTCTGGTGCTTAATGTGCATATCGTTCGGCCCACAAAGTAGATGACTACAAGGGCATTTTAAAACGTATATTACAAACGGAGTTGCACATGATAGAGTTTTACGGAATAGACTTTTCCAGAACGGTCTAATATTGAGGAGAGACCATGTGGAATGGATTGGTAGGTAAAACAGCATCTCTTTTTGCATTGGAAAATTCCCACCCGATTATCAAAGGAAAATGCCCAATATAATTCCCATCATAAAAAGGAAAAGATGAATACAGCGTATCGCACCATTTCTCCCTCTTCTATGAGGTATTGGAAATAGTATTTATATTCTCACTTCCGGCCGGATCAGATCATGTGACCCGATTAAGGTCACTTTTCTTCCCATTACCCTGCAGTCATATGACTGTTTCAAGCCTGCCTGTGATCACCGCTGCATATCTGTCTGCACGGACACGGAAGCAAGCTCCTCTGCCTGTACCTTCGCTCGGGACGGATTAGCCTTGTCCCAGGCCCCCGACCATCGGGAACGGAATGTGCTCTTCCTGGGCTGTTTACCTACATCTTGGGCTCCCCTCAGCCTTTTTACATCTGGCACTTTGAGATTGGTAGTATTACCTGCACCCTTCAGATACATCACCGTTCTCACACAGCATCAGGGTTTGTGACAGCCATCCATCCCTCCTGACAGGGCAGAGGATATCATTTTAGCTATGAGTCGCTGTGCTTACAGGGCACTTTCTACTTGATCATTTGTTCGTGATTATGAAAGGATACAACCGCTATAAAAAGATTGATACTTTTTACTTCTATTACATTGTTTATCAACTTGCTGGAACAGTGCTCCTTGTATTGAATTTGTTGTATCGCATTTGGTCTTTTGAGTTTTGGCCAGATCTTAATACCTTTTATCCATAGCCATCTTTGTCTACAAGATTGTTGTTAATAGGCGTTAGAAAACCTGCATAATCTGAGAAGACCTGGGAAATTTTCCACCAAAAGCTTGTCAGACACTTACATGCACAAGGTATATGGTACAAAGAGCCTGTTTGTCCGCATTCCCGCCAGCACATAGGGGAGTCATTGGAGAAGGCATCTAATTGTACTGGAACATAGTACCACCAGGAGATCATTTTTTTTAGCCAATTCCCAATGTAGGATATTACGTGTTACAGGGTATACTGAGCCGATGGCTTTACGCCATGGGGCATCTGAAAATTGTTGGACAAGGTTGCACTCCCAAAGCATCATGGCTGTAGACTTGACAAAAGATAGTTTGTCACAGGAGAGCGCGTAAAAAGAGGTCAATGCCTCCTCGTTGTGAATTGGAGGATTGAAGAATAGTCCATGATTTAGGATGTATACTTAATGTAGGAGGAGGGCACCTGTGTAGGAATTGGGCGATACGTAATAGGATATAGTAATAATGGCTTGGGAGCTGCACCTCCTCAATTAGTACCCCGATGGTCTTGGGGGAGCGGTTATATAACTCATTAACAGTAGTCATTAACAGTAGTCTCACTATGAGTAAGCATCTGATGTGAAACGCGTTAGCTTAGAATTGTCCTATGTATCCACCTTGATGTGACCTGTAAACTTTTTACTATAATAAAGGTGCTTTTTTCACGGAAGTGCGGTCATCCAGATCTCCTAATCTGTTTTCTACTCATCGTGTAGAGCCAGAACCTGTGAGGCTGAGGGAGTATTCTTTTCACGGCTGAACGGTGGTTATCCTGGAAGCGGTCTGATTTTTTTGTTCAGTCTTGGGAGAGCGGTTATATAACTCATTAACAGTAGTCACACTTTTGCGCTCAATGGAGTTAAAGATATATTCGGAATTAGCGTTTCCAATACATAAACAGGGAGTGCAAGTGTCTAAGGCCCCATTCACACCTATGCGAATTAGATGCGGCTTACAACGCATCCAATACACAGGACATTTTAAAATGCCTTCATTTGAACCAATGGAAAATGAGTACAGCGCTGCACCAATGTTATTAAAGAAATGATTACATAATAAGCGGCTAACACGCCTCTTAGACACAGGTTAGATAAAAATAAAAAAAATATATAGTGTAGCGCTATGTGTGTAAATATTATAAGGTGAAGGGACAATGAACTAAGCTCGAGCCATTCCTGAAGGGCCCACGAATAAAATAAAATAATTCAAAATTACATACAAATGACTGAAAACAATCAAAAATGCACTGAGTGCCACACAATATCATGTAAAATATAGTGATTATATAGTTGATTGTAATAAACCAGTGAAAAGACAATGTGAAAAATAAATATTAAAAAAGTGAGGGATTAACCAAAAAAACGTCCATAAAGGTTGAAAATTATATTCTTAATAAAAATCAAAAACCACCACCAAAAGTCTTTGAGGGTTGAATGATGAAAACAACAATGGAAAGCTTCTGGCAGATTGATAGATAGAACACAAAATACCTTCATTTGAATGCATCCGGTTCACATATGTGCGTTGCATTCGCACTGTGCATTGCCCAAAAAAAGTGTTCATTTTCTGGGCATTGTGGTGCGAATTACAAGCACATTATCTTCTATGGGAATGCATCTGATTCGCAGATGCGAATTAGGCTCAGCTGATCCGCAGATAGAATGGAGAGGCACCGCTGAACAGCTGCTTTTTTTCTTCACAGAGAAAATGTAGCTGGAATTCGCACCTGACTGGTGTGAACCTGGCCTAAAGGGGGGGGGAGAGGATGTGGGTGTGTGCAATAGGGCCCCCAACGCTAGAAGGGATGACTGCACTGGGAGTAATAAATCTGTCAAAGTAGCAGGTGTCCATCTGCGAGTAACAGGGTATTTAGATCAGGAGCTGGTGCTAGTGTTTCAGAGAGTTTATGCACATTGACAGTTTTTTTTTTAAACATTTTTCTTTTTTTATTCACAGAATGACATCCTGTGTCATCATCCACATATCAGTGACTCCCTCATCAGAGACCCACTCTCTTTATAGACTCCTCATAAGAAAAGGCTGAAATGTAATATTGGATGCTCATGATCTTCAGGCCCATCAGATGGCAACGTAAAATGGCACGGTCTCAAGTATGCTCCACAGAAAAAACTAGATAAATTTCATACCTTTATCGATATTCATAAATATATACGTAAAATCAAAATCCAGAGATATTTGACCTCCAACCCTGTACGCACAGATTTTCCGGCTGCCACCTCAGGAACCATCCATTCGGGACTAGCCAACCCTTCTCTTTTTTCCCCTGCTGTCCCTATAGCGCCAGCAGTAAAAATGTTTAGGGATCTTGTCCTCAGTGACCTTTCCAAATTACCTATTAAACGCACCTGCCATTCTCCATTATCAAAAGATGGACTGGAATCTTTATGCACACACAAAAACTTAGTGGTCCGTCCCGCGGACAAAGGTGGGGGCATAGTGGTTCTTGACAAGAGTCAATATGAGGAGTAGATGTTAAGAATTCTAAATGAACCAGGTACTTACCACACACTCCCCAATAACCCCACCAATTTATACAAAAAAAAACTTCAGCAACTTATTTTGAAGGGTTATGATCTAAAAATTCTGAGCAAGAAAGAAAAAGCCTTCTTGGTCCCTACAGTACCTAGAATCCCTACAATATATTATTTACCTAAAATCCACAAAAATCCTGTATGTTCACCCGGAAGACCTATTGTTAGTGGTATTAATTCCATTACGGCAAGAATTGGGAAATACATAGATTTTTATTTGAAACAAACACCTTCGTATCTGAAAGATACTGGTTCCACTATCAGACTCCTTGAAAATGTCAATATACAGGAAGGATATATTATGGCCACCGCTGCTGTGGCATCATTGTACACATGTATACCACATGAGAAAGGCATAGAAGCAGTTAAATATTTTCTGAACCGTGAACAGTCTCTTGCATCATTTCAATGCGATTATTTAATAGAATTGCTTGAGTTTGCAACCAAACACAATTATTTTTGGTTCAACCAGAGCTACTACCTCCAACAAGGGGGAGTAGCCATGGGTGCCAAGTTCGCACCTAGTCTTGCGAACTTGTTTATGGCCAAATGGGAGGAGGATGTCGTCTATACCCATGGTGCCACTTCATTGGTTCTGTGGGCTAGGTATATAGACGACATCCTCCTCCTATGGAACGGAACATTCGATGCACTCAAGCAATTTTTCGAATATCTGAATTCTAATGATAGAGGCATCTCCCTTTCATATGAAGCCAGCCAAACCAAGATACATTTTCTTGATTTGCAGATAGAAATAGTGGAAAAAAGATTTAGATTTAATACATACTTTAAATCCACCGATCGCAACGGCTTCATTCCTGTAAATAGTTGCCATCATAGTTCCTGGTTAAGTGCAGTCCCACGCAGCTAATTTCTTAGGCTTCGTAGGAACTGTACAGACACTGAAGTATTCATTACACAAGCAAGTGTCTTAAAACAAAAATTTATTGATAAAGGATATGATAATGCTAACTTGGACTTCGAGATCCAGAGAGCTATGGATATTGAGAGAAAAACTTTGAGATAAAGCCAAAGAATGAACCTGATGAAAAACTTAAATGGGCTATGTTAACATCCTTTTCAATTCAGCACAAACGAATTAAAAACATTGTGATGTTTTGAGACATGATAATATTCTAGGCACACTATTGCCAGAGGAAGCCAATGTCATATTTAGGGGAGCACCATCCCTACAGGGTCGGATAGCCCCCAATGTGATTAACCCACCTTCTCGTCCTTCCTTTTTTCATAACATAATAGACTTCTATCCATGTAGAAAGTGTGTGGTGTGCTTACACAATACACTTGAGAGGCGTAAAGTAACAGTTTTCATCTACGGTTACTGGGAAAAGGTACACTGTGAAATCCTTTTGCACATGCAGCACAAGATACATAGTGTACCTTATTACGTGCCCGTGTCGCAAACAATACATAGGCTGTACTACCAGAACGTTTACAATGAGAGTAGGAGAACATATAGCCTTAATCAAAGGCAGGGACCCTAAACACACAGTACCCAGGCATTACAAACAATTTCACAACAGTAATCATGCAGGGTCCCAGTTTGTCATTATAGACAAATATGTTCCACCTTGGAGGGGGGGAGCCAAAATTAGAGAGGTCTCACGTCTCGAAATGTTTTGGGCATATGAATTGCAGACTTTCCCCACAAGGCATGAATATAGAGGTAGATATTAATGCCTTTATAGATGAATCATAACTAGGGTTGTCCCGATACCACTTTTTTATAGGGTTGAGCCGAACACCCCCCGGTTCGGTTCGCACCAGAACCTGCGAACGGACCGAAAGTTCGCACGAACGTTAGAACCCCATTGACGTCTATGGGACTCGAACGTTCGAAATCAAAAGTGCTCATTTTAAAGGCTAATTTGCATGGTATTGTCCTAAAAAGGGTTTGGGGACCCGGGTCCTACCCCAGGGGACATGTATCAATGCAAAAAAAACTTTTAAAAACGGCCGTTTTTTCAGGAGCAGTGATTTTAATGATGCTTAAAGTAAAAAAAAAAAAAAAAGTGAAATATTCCTTTAAATATCGTACCTGGGGGGTGTCTATAGTATGCCTGTAAAGTGACGCGTGTTTCCCGTGTTTAGAACAGTCCCTGCACCAAATGTCATTTTTAAAAAGGAAAAAATCTCATTTAAAACTGCTTGCGGGTTTAATGTAATGTCGGGTCATGGCAATATGGATGAAAATCGGTGAGACAAACGGCATGGGTACCCCCCAGTCCATTACCAGGCCCTTTGGGTCTTGTATGGATATTAAGGGGAACCCCGCACCCAAATTAAAATAAGGAAAGGTGTGGGGCCACCAGGCCCTATATACTCTGAACAGGAGTATACAGGCGGTGCAAACAAGACAGGGACTGTAGGTTTGTTGTTAAGTAGAATCTCTTTGTAATTTTGAACGGGTACATTTTTAACGTGTTTAGCTCCAGCCAAAAAATCTTTAAGCTTTTTGGAAAACATAGGGAAGGGTTATCACCCCTGTGACATTTGTTTTGCAGTCTTTCCTCCTCTTCAGAAGATTTCACCTCACTTTTTGTCCCAATGAAAAATGTTTTTTGAAAATTTGGGTTTTTTTGTGGCACAAGGATTGGAAAGCATCAGTGGAAAGGAGAATTTTTCTTCCCATATTAACTCTTACAGGAGAGAATTTCCCTTCCTAGGGGTAGATTTCATCTCACTTCCTGTTGTCTCCTTCCGTTTGCAAGTAGGAGTCGTTTGTAAGTTCGATGTTTGAAAGTAGGGTCCTGCCCTATATACTCAGCAGAAATTTGGGCCTTAGGTGTTGCTGTGGCCACAACACTGTAAGCCCTCACAGGGCCCTGCTGTGAAATATTAGATCAAGAATTGTAATTACATGCCCCTGTTGAACAGGAGCTGAAAAATTAGGCCTTAGGCACTGGTGCTGGTGCCACAACACTGCAACCCCTCACAGACACTCTAGTTGGAACGCAGGAACGAGCCCTGCTGCAAAGTATTGCATCAAAAATTGTAATTACACGCCCCTGTTAAACAGGGGCTGAAAAATTGTGCCTTGGGCACTGGTGGTGGCGCCCAGAACCAAAAATGTTCTTACAAGCTATCAGCGTGATGATTGAGGAGAAAGAGGATAATTACTCAGGGATAGTCACTCAGCATCAGCATAGGCAGTCTTTGAAGGGATCTGAGATTTCAAAAAAAATTATTCGGTTACATCAGCATCAGGTGCTTGGTAGCTGGTGGTGATCCAAGACTGATTCATTTTTATGAAGGTCAGTCGATCGACCGAGTCGGTGGACAGACGCACCCTGTGATCGGTTACCACGCCTCCAGCAGCACTGAATGTGCGTTCCGAAAGAACGCTGGATGCAGGACAGGCCAGTAGCTCAATTGCATACTGTGCAAGCTCTGGCCAGTGATCCATCCTCAAGACCCAGTAACCCAGAGGATTTTCGGTGGGAAAGGTGTCCAAGTCTGATCTTGCCCCTAGGTATTCCTGCACCATGTAAAACAGACACTGGCGATGGTTGCTGGAAACGATCATACCTTGGGGCTGCGGACCAAAAAATTGTCTGAACGCATCAGTCAGACGGCCACCTTCTCCACCGCTCCTTCTTTGACTGACCGAAGCCTCAGCAACACGTTGTCCAGAAACAGGAATTTGTAACCTCCCAGTCTCTGGGAACGTGTTGCACAGACCTTTCTGCAAGGCCTCCCGAAGATGTTTCATCCTCTGCTCCCTCTGCGATGGCAAGATAAGGTCCGCAACCTTACCCTTGTAACGTGGATCAAAGAGGGTTGCCAGCCAGTATTGGTCCTTCTCCTTGATATCACGAATACGAGGATCCTTACGCAGGCTTTGCAGGATCAGGGAGGCCATGCAGCGTAGGTTTGCTGAGGCATTCGGTCCGGAGTCCTCTGGGTCACTAAGGACGACAACGTCCGCAGCCACCTCCTCACAGCCACGTACAAGTCCATGTGTTTCTTGGGACTGATCCCTTAAAGACTGCTGCTGATGCTGAGTGCCAGGCTCCACCTCCATACTGACACAATCTTCCTCCTCCTCCTCCTCCTCGTCCTCTTCCTGTGTGATCGGCGGGCACGCAGGAACACTGTCTGGATAAAGGGGGCCTTGAGAGCTAAGGAAGTCCTCCTCTTCCTGCCTCTGTTCTGCCTCAAGTGCCCTGTCCATTATTCCACACAGCGTGTGCTGCAACAGGTAGACAAGGGGGACAGTGTCACTGATGCATGCACTGTCACTGCTCACCATCCTCGTGGCCTCCTCGAATGGTGACAGGACAGTGCATGCATCCCTGATCATGGCCCACTGGCGTGGGGAAAAAAAAACAAGCTCCCCTGACCCTGTCCTGGTGCCATAGTCGCACAGGTACTCATTGATGGCCCTCTGCTGCGTGTGCAGCCGCTGCAGCATGGCCAACGTTGAGTTCCACCTGGTGGGCATGTCACAGATTAGGCGGTTCTTGGGCAGGTTAAACTCCTTTTGAAGGTCCGTCAGCCGAGCACTGGCATTATATGACCGGCGGAAATGCACACAGACTTTCCTGGCCTGCCTCAGGACATCCTGTAAGCCCGGGTACCTGCCCAAGAACCGCTGCACCACCAAGTTAAGGACGTGAGCCAAACAGGGCACATGGGTCATTTGTCCCTGTCGGAGGGCAGAGAGGAGGTTGGTGCCATTGTCGCAAACCACCATTCCTGCCTTAAGTTGGCGTGGCGTCAACCACCTCTGAACCTGCCCCTGCAGAGCTGACAGAACCTCTGCCCCAGTGTGGCTCCTGTCCCCCAAGCACACCAGCTCAAGCACCGCATGGCATCTTTTGGCCTGCGTACTTGCGTAGCCCCTTGAACGACTACGGAGCACCGCTGGTTCCGAGGAAGAGGCCATGGAGGAAGAAGAAGAGGAGGGGGTGGAGGAGAGAGGTGTGTCACAATCATTAGCATTTTGGAGGCGTGGTGGCGGAACAACCTCCAACACTACTGCACCTTGTCCTGCATCCTTCCGAGCTGCCAGCAGAGTCACCCAATGCGCCGTGAAACTTAGGTAACGTCCCTGTCCATGCCTGCTGGACCATGAGTCAGCGGTAATATGCACCTTACCGCTGACCACCCTGTCCAGCGAGGCATGGACATTGCCTTCCACATGCCGGTAGAGAGCCGGAATCGCCTTCCGTGAGAAAAAGTGGCGTTTGGGTACCTGCCACTGAGGAACCGCACATTCCACAAACTCACGGAAGGGGGCAGAGTCTACCAACTGAAAAGGCAGCAGTTGAAGTGCTAGCAATTTTGCCAAGCTAGCATTCAACCGCTGGGCATGTGGATGGCTGGGAGCAAACTTCTTTCGGCGGTGCAGCAGCTGGGGCAGGGAAATTTGCCTGGTACAATCTGACGTCGGTGTACCAAAAGCAGATTGCCCACAAGTACTTGGCTGTGACACACCTAATTCTACACCTTCATTCCGCTCACTGCAGGTCTCAGAGAGGACTGGAGGTCTAGTGGGGTTGGAAATCTCAGCTGATGAGGAGCAAGGAGAGATCCTCTTTGTTCTTTGGTGTGGGTCTTTTAGATACGCTTGCCAACGAACTGCATGGCAGGTCAACATATGTCTGGTCAAGCATGTGGTACCCAAGCGGGAGATGTTTTGGCCACGTGAGATACGCTTGAGACATATGTTGCAAATAGCAGCGGTGCGATCTGATGCACTCGTCTCAAAAAAGGCCCGCACCAAAGAACTTTTTGAATAACGCGCAGAGACTGCAGCGCCCTGCACATGTGGAGCTTTGGGGTGTGATGCAGTCAATGTGCTGCCCTTAGGCTGGCCCCTGGAGGGCATCCTGCCTCGTTGGTGATGTGCCGCCTACTCCTCCTCCTCCTCCTCCTCCTCCTCTTCCTCTCTCCTATCAGGTCAGTGACCTCATCATCCCCTCCCTCCTCATCACTGGAGCAAACCTGGCAGTATGCTGCAGCAGGGGGAGCATGACTGCCAGATTGCTGTCCTTCTTGGGCACCCCCTCTGTCCGTGCTCATGTTACTGCCTTCATCGAGCTCAGTATCATCATCAGAGCCTTCCAAACGCTGGGCATCCTCCTGGAGCATGTACCCAACACTGTGGTCAAACAGTTCGAGGGACTCCTCAGGAGGACATGGTGGAGCTAGGGAAGGAGTCACTGATGACATTGAGCCAAGGGAAGAGGCCGCTGCTTTGCCAGACAAAGCACCCTGGGCATGGGTGAGAGAGGATGAGGAGGATGAGGACGGCTTGGTCATCCACTCGACCAAGTCTTCCGCATGTTGCGGCTCAACACGGCCAGCTGCCGAAAAAAAGGCCAAGCGTGTCCCATGGCCACGTGCTGATGAGGATGTACCGTCTCCACGACCAGCACTAGACACAGAGCCTGCTTGCCCTCTCTTATTGGCTTGTGACTGTCTGCCTCTCCTTCTTGGCCTTCCAGACATACTAATGGCCTGTAGCTGCACTAAGCTGGGATAGATAGATAGATAGATAGATAGATAGATAGATAGATAGATAGATAGATAGATAGATAGATAGATAGATAGATAGATAGATAGATAGATAGATAGATAGATAGATAGATAGATATATCTATGTACTGATACTGCAGCTAGCAAAATCAACTGCTTGCCTGTAGTATGAGAACAC